>CM021110.1:409018082-409101180 GCA_007115665.2 Sequoiadendron giganteum | reverse complement strand
CGTTTCCTGAGTTTTTTGAAAAAAGAGGGACGGTCCCCTACCGTCCCCCTGCCGTCCCCCGGTACCCGGTACGTCCCGAAAACGGGTACGGGGCATTTTGGGGGGGGGGGACGCGTCCCCGGGTTTCCTTGGAAATTTGGCATCGAAGATTAGGACACCTTCATTTCTGTGCCCTACCCTCTGTGGAAAAACTAGTAACAGGATTGCCTAAATTAAAACAAACTCATGAAGGAGCTTGTAAAGGGTGTGCCCTAGGAAAGAATACAAAGGGATCCTTCCATAATAGTTTGAGTAAAACCAAAGAAATGTTAGAACTGGTTCACTCTGATTTATGTGGACCTATGTCTGTACCCTCCATGATGACTACTCTAGGAAGACCTAGATTTATTTTATTAAGTGTAAAGATTCAATAGAGATCCTTAAAAGGTTTAAGGAGTTGAAAGCTCTCACTGAAAACTTCTCCGGGAAGAAAATCAGAATTCTTAAGACAGACAATGGGAAGGAATACACCTCTGAAATCTTTAAGGAATTTTGCATAAATGCTGGGATTAAGAGGGAGTTTACAGTAGCCTACAATCCTCAACAAAATGGTGTTGCTGAAAGGAAAAATAGAACTATTGTAGAAGCTGCAAAAGCAATGTTATTTGACCAGAACATAGAAACCTCATTCTGGGCAAAAGCCTCTAGAACTGCTGTTTACATCCAAAATAGATGTCCACATTCTCATCTAGACAACAAGACTCCTGAAGAAGCTTTCACAGGTATAAAACCTGACATTAGTCACTTAAGGATTTTTGGTTGCCCGGTCTACATTCATGTACCTAAAGAAAAGAGATTCAAACTAGAACCTTCTGATAACAGGAGAAGATCACCTCATTGCTCAAGGAAAGAAGGATCTAACTTAAGAATTTGACACGAAAGACTTCGACATTCTACATTACTTCCTGGGTTTAGAAGTCTGGCAGAAATCAGATGGCATCTTACTAAATCAAGGAAAGTATACTATTGATATTCTGAAGAGATTTGGGATGTTGGATTGTAGACCCATGTCTACACCTATGGAAACCAACCTACACAAACTAAAAGAAGCAGCAACAAAATCTAAGTTTGCAGATCCCACTCTATATAAACAAATAATTGGATCATTGATGTACCTGGTTAACACCGGACCTGATATTTGCTATGCAGTGAATGCTCTAAGCCAGTTCATGTGTGAGCCAAAGGAAATTCACCTTATGGCTGTGAAACACATATTAAGATATCTTCAAGGCACTATTGGATATGGTCTTCTTTACATAAATGACCAACTAGATTTACATGGATACTTTGATTCAGATTGGGCTGGAAGTGTAACCGATCGGAAAAGCACATCAGGATGTTGCTTTAGTTTAGGATCGGCTATGATCTCTTGGATCAGCAGAAAACAGTCTTTAGTGGCACAAAGCTCGACAAAGCTGAATATATTGCAGCCTCTATGGGGGCACAAGAAGCAGTATGGCTCCGGAAACTACTAGTTGGACTATTTGGTGAGCCCTTGAATCGTACTATTATCCATTGTGATAATCAAAGTTGCATCAAGCTTTCAGTAAATCCAGTATTCCATGATAGATCTAAGCATATTGAGATCCCTTACCACTATGTAAGAGACATGGTAGAAAAAAATGTGATCCAGTTGGAGTATATTAGTACAAATGATCAAACAACAGACATTCTCACCAAGCCTCTCTCCAGAGTTAAAGTTGAACACTTCAGGAAGAAACTTGGTATGGTTGAAATGTAATTTGATATTGTGATTGAGATTCAAATTGTTTAGTTGTACTAATATATTTAAAGATGTTTAATGTGTAAACTCTTTTGTCATGGGTGTGACTCCATGACTTTATGGGCCCTCTATCCCCTTGTGTACATTATTGAAAGGCGACTAGCTTTCTAATAATGAACACTTGTATTTGACATTGTGTAGTGACGACTCTACAATGATTAGTTGAACTATCATTATAGATATCATGTGACTTGATATCTGTGGACATGTCATGATAGTATCTCATGGACATTTTGATAGATATTATGAGGCTTAATGTCAGTTGAAGATCATTATGATCCTTATGAGATAATCATGGTGGATATATATATATCTGTGGATATGCCATGAATTATTATGGTAGACATCATGAGACTTGATGTCATGTGACTTGACAAATTGTTTGGAGCTTTTCATATCTTCTGATATCACGAGTTAGGTGATATCACTATATACTTGGTTGAAATTATCTTCGCTAGCTAAGAGGGAGTGTTGAAGATAGGTAGCTTCGATCAGATATAAATGATGATTGCAGTCATGCATCATCATCATTTATATCAAATCACCTTTATCCAAGTATAAACCGAAATATTCTTTTGAGGAGATAAGTTATATAAAAATAAATCGGGCTTAATTGTATTCGCTACTTTAAGTTGGCAAAGTCGTTTGTTAAGGGGGACGAACTTAGACACGTCCCATGAGAGACACGTCTCATGAGACGTGTCTCTTATGAGACGCATCTTCCTTGAGACGTGTCTCTCATGAGACGTGCCCTTGCTAAAAGTCGTGTCTCTCTTGAGACTTACAACCAACTCCCCTCTCCATACTTAGTATGGATCGATTACTCAAAAGCAAAACATAGATATTAGAAAATGTTTTGCATTTGAGCATTTGCAGCAAAGAAGAATTCAGACGTAGTTGTAGGATAGAAATTCACAAGTAGTTTTCTCATCTTTAGTTCTTCATCCTAAATCTGATCTGCCAAATTTGATTGAAAGTAACACATAGAAATAAAAGAGCCGACAAACATGTCAGGGAAGAATTTGACACGTATACTTGAAACCGCCACCACAAAATATGCTAAGAGAAATTTGACTCAAATTCGCGTCAGAAACGGTTACACCAAGCTGCCCACTAGCTTCCTAAAACTCTTAACCCTTTATCAACAAGTCGCTTATTTGGCATAGCTTTGACAAAATATTCAACACTCTTGAAAGCTATCTGATTAGTTAATAGAGTGTCTGAGATTAGAGCTTGTTGTGACCTATTTCACATAGCCCCATTGCAAATGGGGACCCCCAAGTTTTGATGTCGCCCTCTGAATCGCCAGTTTAGAGTCTTTAATTTGGGTAAATTTTGAAAGTCAGTCCGGCTAAGTTGAGATTTCGAACCCGTTTGTGTGTCTTAACGTCATAGAGGTGCTTAGAAGACCCGGTAGACGAAGATCGCCATTGCTTTCGGTCGTTTCCGACACTTCCTATTTTTTAGGGATTCTGCTTTTTTGCTTTTTGATTTTTGGCATTTTTAGGCCATTCTGGAGTTCCTATTTTTTAGGGATGCTTTTTGCTTTTTCTATTTTTGGAAAGTTTCTATTTTGGGAAAAAGTTTCTATTTTTGGATCCTACAGAGCAGAAAATCAACATGTCTCCAGAAATCAAGAAAATCAAGGTAAAGTGAAAAAGGTTTATGGCAAAAATTTTGGAAAAATGCTTAAGTCTGAGAATGGCGCCCTCAAGAAAGGGGATGGCATGGAAAGTTCAAAGTCCGCCCTACCTTTGGCATGCCAAAGATAGGCACTGGCAAGAGATATGCCAAGTCCGCCATAGGCAAGGTGGTCTCCAAGTCCGCCATAGGCATGAAGAAGCTAAAGTCCGCCCATGGCATGAAGGTTGCCAAGTCCGCCCTTGGCATGAGGAAGCTAAAGTCCGCCCATGGCATGAAAGTTGCCAAGTCCGCCCTTGGCATGAGGAAGCTAAAGTCCGCCATAGGCATGAAAGTTGCCAAGTCCGCCCTTGGCAAGAGGCACATGAAGTCCGCCCAAGATGTTTGGAAGAGGCGCATGGCACAAGAAGGTCAAAGTCCACCCCTAGAGAAAAATGGCATGAAACTCATGAAGTCCGCCCAGCCTAGAAAAAAATGGCAAGAGACACATGAAGTCCGCCCCAAGAAGTGTGGAGAAAGGTAAAATATAAAGAGATGTGCTCCAAGATGTTTGGAAAGGGGTGAAATTACAAGGGAATTCATTGGAAATTGGATTAAATGATCGAAACAAATGAAATTTGCAATTGGACAAGGCACGAATAAAATTCGCCATGGCAAGGAAAGTGTAAGACAAATGGAGAATAAAATATGCCATAGGCAGGAGATTATAAGAGATTCGTCCAATTTTGGAAGGAAAATTATTCTAAGGCATGAAAAACGGAGAAATGTCTAGAAGAAGAAGAAGTTTAGCCGGCGCAAAAAACCATCCTCAGCACAACGGAATGAAATTCTTTGGCACAAAATGAAGAGTGTTTGGCAGAGCAAGCATGAAGTCCGCCCCTCTCAGCTTGGAAAATTCCTAAGGCACTGGTAAAAAAAATGGCAAAGTGGCAGAGACCTCCAAGTTCGCCCAACCCAGAAGATGAATCGTTTGGCTAAATAAAAATGTCCAGAGAGGTCAGAACTCCGCCTAGAGAATTGAAATTTGGCAGATAAGCTATTGAGCACATTTTGGCTAGGCAGACAATTTGAAAAGAGATATTTTGCCTCTGACGAACGAATTTAGCCATGTATCAATTTTTAACGGGTTGGAATTTAATATTTTAATATTTTTAATTATTTCCCTGACACTTAGGGAATTTTAATTAAAAAATTCAAAAACCGGAGATTATTTGGAAGATTAAACTATTCTACCTTAGATAAATTTAACTTTGCCATGATTCGAAGATTTAAAATACGTTGGAAAATTAATTTTAAACGATTAATTTAATATCTTTTCCAACACTTAGGCAATTTTTGAGAAAATTCGAAAATCTCAAGCAGAGATGACACAGATGTGAAAATCAGGAACTTGCCTCGATAACTGAAAGTGAAATTAGAAGTTTGCCAATTTGAGAAGAAAACGTTTCTAAAAATTGGAAGAAAATCAAAGGAAAGAAAACAATGCCTTGAAGAAAATCGCACTTCTCAGCCATAAAATGAGTTTCAACAACTCATTTCTTCACAATTCCGGCTGAGAAGTAGCTATCTCTCTCGAATCTTCAAGAAATCATTCGCAGAGGAGAAATTTATAAGAATAACACTGTTGTGAGAATCGAGGTAGCATTTTCTTGTTGACAGGTGTGATTTTTTGGGAGAAGTAATTTATTTCTTTGCTGAAATCATACTTTCAGCATATTGGCGCACCTCTTATGGCAGATTTTTTTGAATTTTTAAATTCATTCGCAGCCAGAACACGATCTTCGAGGTTTGGAAGTTAATCGACAATGTGTTTGCACTGTGTTTCTATCTTCTACTTCGTTTCCGGCACGAATTTCATTCATTGATAGGCGAATTTAATTACTTTCAGCTTGCTTTTTGACAGAAATTTTAATTCAATAGGCTGAAAGTGCGATTTTTATCCAAGCTACACCCTGGAACAAGTTAATTTTAAATGATCTTGTATTAATGTTAATAATTTTGTGCTTGCAGGTTGACAATCGATCAAAGGGAAACATCCAGGCAGGCACAGATGAAGTTTGCAAGAAAAGGATCTCAGCCAGAAACCAGAATAAAGTCAAAGTGGAAAGATGTCTCGGACACTGACCTTGGCCACATTGACCTTGAGGAATTTAAGAAGAGAATATATGGGCATAATGGACCTTTGCCAACGCCTGCCGCTAGAAGGATGGTGAGAAACGACATATTTCAAGCTGCCGGATTCCCACCTGCGCTTGGCTGTGCTGAACTTATGGTGGAGTGCGCACTTCACTATGATGCTGAGTTGAGGCGGATTGTGGCACCCGATGGGAGAGTGTTGGCACATCTAACAGAGTTGGCCATTCAGGAGGCCTTCGGCATTCCGACATATCCTAAAACTGTCTACAAGACCAAGGAAGATGCTCAGAAGTTATATGATGAAAGCCCTGGCCTTTGTGCCGCCAACATTAACAAGTTGTGGTTGGATAAGCCTAGGCCGTCGGTCAAGAAGATGCCCAAGAAGTTGCTGCGCACGGACTTCAAGGAAGACTATGGAGATATTATTATCTTGCTGAACAGAGTGGCAGGCAATCCCTCAGGAGCACCCTTCGAGTCGTGGATGTATTACTTCATTGAGGACCTCACAGAAGGTGTCAAGATGTTCAACTGGGCGAGAATGATAAGCAACAATCTTCAACACCAGCTTATCAACCTAGAAAAAACCAAAACGTTTTATATGAGTTCTTATGTCATCTATATGTTGGCTAGAACTTACAAGTATGCAGGCTTGATATGCAAGGGCACGGTCGGCGGTGGGTCAAATGAGCTGAAGGCATACGACTGCTATCCACAATTGCAGTTGAAGGAAAAGGCGCACTTCCGGCGGGCTCATGACACTTTCCTCATGTATATCACCAGAATACTCCAGGGAGGGACGCATCAACGGCTGACTCCTGAGGCCAAGAAGCTGATTGGTAAATATGGGTCATGGTTTATCCAGTATCCCCGATTTACGTACATCAGAATCCAGGAATTCACCGGGAGCCCGTACCGTCTGCCCATCTTCCCCACAAATAAGATGGTCTTGCTCGAAGTGCTGAGGCAGTTAGAAGAGTTCCAAGGTCTTTAAAGGGTGAAGCAAAAGGCGGCAGTAAATTTTCCCTTCTTTATAGGGAACATGCTGGAGTCTTGCCCATCATCACAGACAGCTGACAGTGCCAAAATCGAGATACAGCATTACCCTTTTTCCCCATATCCGACCAGGAATCACTACGACCCCCATCACCACATCAAGATGGTGGATGGAAGGAGATACAAGCATAGGGTCGAACTGGAAGACTTTTGGGCAAATGCTGCGGATGAATTTGAGGTCAGACGGAAGATGTGGTCCAGATTGCCGCTCAGCTTGATCAGGGCAACAGAATTTTGTCACGTGCCAGATCAGTTAGAGGAGGATGAAAATCAGACGCAGCCACGCTTTGATGAGAGTTCGGCTTTGCCCGCTGTCCGGTGGTCAAAAGCAGAGCATGCTGACTTGAACATCTTGATGAGGCCTGTCATCAAGTTCACTCAGTGGTGGGTTGATCAACGAGTTCAAGAATTAAGGCGCCAAAAGATAACCCTGACCTATGACATGCTAAGCAAGGCAGAGTCTTATTCTTCCAACGCGGGCGCATCCCAGGATGTACAAGTGATGGAGACCACCACTTCTAGGAAGAGAAAAGAAATAGCTGCAGGAAAGGAGCCAGTCCAGAAGCGAGCCAAGATAAAACCTTCTCAATCGGCCGCCTCTAGGAATATTGAGGAGATATTAGCTACTGCCGATGCTTCGCTGGCAGACATGAGGGATCCTTCTCCGATTCCTGAAGACAACACAGAGCCTCAACCAGATGACGATGCGCCGCCTTCTCCCACGGGCACCGAAATATTGGAGTCAGATGACGGCGATGTGGGCGCCCAAGATGAGGATTTCCAGGAAGGGATGATTTCAACCCTTAGGGGAATTGTGGATGTTCCTGACAAAGAAGGTGTGCCGGAGGAAGACGGTGTTGAGCAGCTTACGATCCCAGATTGGCTGAAGGAAAGGCTAAAGGTACAAGTGCCGGCAGATGAACTAGAAGAAGATGATACGGCAAACTTTTTGGCCAGACTGTCTCAAACCGTGGCTAAAAAGCCGGCGAAGAAATTCTCCAACATACAGAGAGACGAGGTCGACAATAGGACAGTACAGATTGTCGTGCCTACAGCGGACAAGCCGCAGGAGGATATGGCTCCACAGGATTACGCCATCACAACCATTGACTTGGGTCCAACCACTAAGGGCCAAGAAATGGAAGATTTGGATAATTCTGTGTCTGCCATCAAATCAAGGTTGGCGAAGGAGGTAGCCAAAAGAAAGGAGTGCCAATTGGAAATTGAGCACTTACGAGAGTACATCCAACACTTGATCAAGCCACTTGATCAGGATATTACGGCGGCTCCTCTACTTCCCAACTCTTCACAAGAGGCCGTTAAAGAGATAGAAGAAAACAGGCTCACGGTTCAGGAGGCCAAAGAATGGATAGCAGCCAAGGGGATTGAAGCTGAGACATTCATAGAAAGATTAACTTTGGTTTATGGTCAGGCCACTGCCTTCCTTTCTAGGCTAGCCTCCTTGGCAGAAGTATGGGACAGCCTTCCGGACACGCAGGATAGGATAATCCCTTGCCTTAGGATTCTGAAAGGAGTTCCTAAGCAAGAATTGATAGAGGGAGGCATCATCGCAGCGGGAGCAGCCTATGATTTCCACACTTGGTATTGGGCCTTGACAGCACGAGGTGAAGTCTTGGAGAGGGTAAAGGTTGACGGCATCAGATTGGAGGAACAGGTCAAGGAAGTTCAAGCCAAAATCCTCAACATAATTGCCGATATCCTGGATAAAGAGGCTCTGCGAGAGAATGACCTGCAATTGGAAGTTTTGAAGGAAAGTGTCCAGGAAAATATCTTTGACATCACTGGACCCATCTTGAGGCAGGACTGGGCCAAATTGGCAAACTTCCTGAGTATCCGAGAGTCCTTTGAAAAGACTGAACCAGAGTGGGAGGAGACCTTCGCCAGATGCGCTGAGAGCATGGATGGGCTGGAATTTAGAATCTGCATGCTTCCACAGGTTACCATGGATGAGGTTGCCTTGATCGTGTCCAGATTCGGTGAATACGCGGTGGCTCGAGAGGATCAGAATGTAGTCCCTTGAAAATAGCTCCGAATGCCAACTCATTGTTGTTCATTGCCAGTTAACTGAAGTCATTTTGGGAAACCCTAATTAGGGTTTCATTTGTTAAATCTTGACCGTCGGCTCATGTTTAATCTGAGCCATTTATTCAATTTATGGAACTCTATATAAACTCTTGGACCCTCATTTGTAATTTGTGAAGTGAGTAATAAAAAATTGTTGCGACGAAACTATTTCCGTTTATAAAAGCTCTTGTGCATGATTTGCTAAGAACAACTTTTATTTTCAAGTAGTATGCAAGGTTTAATATTTCTCCTTCAACACTTAGAGTAGACTTAGAATAGCATTTCATTACATGTTGGTTAGATGAATGATAGATTTGATCGCAGTGCCGGATAAAATTTTGCTCATACTTTTGTCGAGTGGATGATTTGCACTCGATGTGTAAAGTTAGTCTGAGCCATTAAATCGTGGATGCTTAACTTCTGTTTGTTTTGATTATCAATTGGAACATGAAAACCATTATCACCTCCGTTGAAGATTGCACCCACTTCGCGTAGTTGTCCGAAGGAGGCGAAACGAAGTGTGGTTACCCATTTTGTCTAATCGCTGCTGTCTCTTGAATTCTTAGGCGTAGTTTAGATCTCTAAACCCTTATCCTTTTGCCTTTTTTTTTTGGAATATCTGAAATACCCATCGAAAGAGCTTCAACGATAAAACCGCCTAAGTCCTCAACTCGCGAAATGAATTTTACGTAAGTCCCCCTTGTGATTGCCAGCAAATCACAACGCCCACTGACCTTGTCCATATGTCATAACCTGGCCAAAAGAAACATTGGAGTCATTGTATTATCTTCTAGGTATTTGCAATTACTTTTCAAGAGAGGATAAAGTGTCCTTGGGCATTTTATTTTGTGTATGGTGGCGTATTCAAAACACACACCAACAAGTCTGAGAGGAGGACATTGAGCAAACCACCTTCAGGTGTCATTATGGACATTTTGACTTTTTGGTTCTGCCTTTCGGTTTAACCAACACACCTGCCACTTTTCAGTCCACGATGAACTGGGTTTTCCATGCACAGTTGAGGAAGTTTGTTCTTGTTTTCTTCGACGACATATTAGTATACAACTGGTCTTGGGAAGAGCACATGGTGCACCTTGATGCAGTATTGAGCATTCTTGACAGGGAGTCCTTGTACGCCAAGGAATCCAAGAGTGCTTTGGGTATGGCAGAACTATTATACTTGGGTCACATTGTTGGCGGAGAAGGAGTTCATATAGATCCAGATAAAGTTCGTGCTATCATTGACTAGCCTACACCTGAGACATTAACACAGCTTAGGGGGTTTGTAGGTTTATGTGCCTTCTATCAGCGATTTGTTAGTGGATTTTCACGACATGCTGCACCATTGACAGATTTGACCAAGAAGGGAGCCTTCATTTGGACACCTCTTGCATAGGAGTGCTTTGAGAAGTTCAAACATCTTATGACTACTTGTTTAGCCTTAGCCATACCGGATTTCACCAGGCCGTTTGAGCTTCACTATGATGCTTGCGGAGAGGGCATTGGTGCAGTCATTATGCAGGATCAACATCCTATTGCTTTCGAGAGTAGGAACTGAGGTGTCCTGAGTGGAGCTATAGATGCAATGGCCAAGTTCAGACAGTATCTTGTTGGTGGTAAGTTTTGTGTTAAAATTGACCACAACAGCTTGAAACATTTCCTTGGGCAGTGAGATTTGAATGAGAGACAACAGAAGTGGGTTAGCAAACTGCAGTCATATGACTTTGACTTTTCCTATGTCAAAGGAACACAAAATGTAGTTGTTGATGCTTTATCTCGCCGGCCACATTTGAGCTTCATGGCGGCTATTTCAGAGGACTGGAAACACAAGATAGTTGCGGAGTATGCCAAGAACCCATGGGCTTCTGGCATCGTTCATGGGACAGTACAAGATAGCCAATACTCTCTTGTGGGTGATCTTATCATTTACAAAGGGAGGAAATTTTAAGTCCCAGGTTCTGAGATGAGGGATGTGGTATTGAGGACCTTCCACACTACACCTATGGTTGGTCATCCCGATTACTTTAAGACCTACAGGCAGGTACGAGAGAGATTCACATGGAAGGGTCTCAAGTTAGATGTTCTTCAGTTTGTCAACAGAACAAGCAAGAGCACACATACCCTGTTGGGTTTTTACAGCCACTTCCTATTCCTAACAGGAAGTGGGAATGCTTGTCTATGGACTTCATCGCGGGCTTGCCGAAAGCTCAGGGGAGGGACAACATTTTTGTTGTAGTGGATGGATTGAAGAAGTATGCACACTTCTTCCCAATCACCACTACATAGGTAGTAGAGGTATTTTTTCGTGAGGTATTCAGGTTACATGGATTGCCTCGGAGTATTGTCAACGACAGAGATAGCAGGTTTATGGGTAACTTCTGGCAGGAGTTATTTCGACTTTGCGAGACAGAGCTCACTCCGAGTACCAGTTACCACCCACAGACAAATGGACAAACAGAGATTGTCAACAAATGGGTGGAAGGATACTTGTGGAATTACATCTCAGGGCAGCAGAAGGCTTGGGTGAAGTGGATATACCTTTCTGAGTATTGTTACAATTCCACTCATCACATGTCTATACAGATGTCACCATTCTGAGCATTGTATGGTTATGATGCTCCTAGTTTCCTCGATCTGTTACTGAGTGATTGCAGAGTGCCGAGTGGTGGGGATCTGTTACAGGAGAACCAGGATATTATGAGAGCTCTACGTGGGAACATTCAGAGGGCTCAAAATCAGCAGAAACAGTATGCTGATTAGAGGAGAGTTGAGCGGTCTTTTGAGATCGATGATATGGTGTATTTGATGCTACAGTCGTACAGGCAATCCACTCTTAGGAAGAGGGGCACAGAGAAACTCAAGCCACGCTACTATGGGCCATTCAGAATTGTCAGGCGTGTTAGCGAGGTGGCATATGAGTTAGATTTACCAGTGGATAGCAGGGTTCACAATGTGTTTCACGTATCTCGCCTCAAGAAGGCATTAGGACAGCATGTGATTCCTTCTTCAGACTTACCACCCCTGGATGATGAGGGGAAGCTTGTTTTAGTACCTGAGGCCATTCTGGACTCCAGAGAGCGTCATCTTCGGAGGCGTGTCATCAAGGAATATCTGGTTAAGTGGAGAGATCTACCAACAGAGGATGCAACTTGGGAGGGTGACAGTATTTTACAGCATCTAGCTTTGAGTTTGCTTGTGGACAAGCAAATTCGGGGAGGACGGACTATAATGTCCCCATTATAGCTCAGTTCAAGAGCATGTTGAGTTAGCCTATCTCTTGGACCCTTGTAGGCTGACAGGATCTGGTTAGAGGGTCAGTGGCTGTTTTAGTGGGTATTGTCCTTGCCCATTCCTTCACTCCAATATTGGTTTCAGTACAGGCATTTATGGTTCAGTGTTCACCAGCTTTTGACGGCACAGAGATATATGGAGTTTGGAGAGACTTATGGATATTTAAGTGATTTAAGTTAATTATTTAACTTAACGCTTTATTGTAAAGTCAAATTGACTTTATAAATATTATATCACTTAAATATTTCATAAAGTGATTAAAATTAAATCACTTAAAGTATAAAAGTGCGCTCAACTTGGTAAAGAAATTATTTAATTGCCAAACTATGGAAAAAGTGAATTAAATACATTTCAAATGTATTTTTATGAGCCAAGTCGTGCTTTTCTTGAAACTCGTGACTTTTGGGGATATAAGGCATTTTTAGCAAATCAAACTCATCCATGATTATTTGACTTTGCTATTTGGCTTCTCTGTGATATTCTCTAAGAGGAGGGTTTCAGTATATTCTGCCATTGGAGAGCAAGTTCTTCTTCAGTGTTGAGCATATTTGAGGTTGTGAGAGACCAGCCGAATCTGTGCATCTGTGAGGGCTTCCATTCAGGAGTCCATTGAGGTTCATCTGGATTTATTTGAGCAGGCAATCATCAGATTAGCATTTTGGAAGAGGGATTTCACATCAAATTGCCATCTTCATTCATCCTTTAGGCTTCTACAACTTCCAGCGTTTGTTCATCAATTTCTTGCCTTGGTCGTACCATTCTGCCTTGGCAAACATGTCTTCTGGAGGCTAGGCATGTGAAGCAACTTGCTAAAATGCCTTCTTTCTGGCATTTGATAGTGATTCATTCTTGGCGTCCACCCTTCATAACTGTTTGTATCCAGTTTCTATTGGGGAGAAGTCAGATCTGTAGCCCAGTCGTCCCATTTTGTCAGTTTTCACCATTTCCAGCTGGCAAGCTTGGATAATTTCTTATTTAAATAATCTGGAGGCTTTCGAGTATGTCTATCATTTGTAATCTCATTGTTATGGTTGTTTAATACTTTTTGCATTTACATTTAATCAATATTAGCTCAAGTCTGTGTTATATGAGCATTTATATGCTATCGCCCCTTCTACTTCTGTCTAAATTTCTCCTAAAAAACTTAATAAACAATAAAAAATAAGCAGTACAATTGGGGGTTTGAAAGGGAGCCAGCAGGGCTCATCACACATTTCTCCAAAGTTGCACTTAAGAGGGTTTGTAGGTGTAATTATTTAATTGTGCCTTACTGTTTAAATTTATTGAAGTGATTTATTTTATTACTTAGGTAGGATAGGATAAATGAGTACATATCATTTTCTTTCATGAGATTATGTTTCTTCCTTATCCTCCTGGATTTGTAAATTTAGTTAAAGCAAGCCCTTGTTTTTTGGTTTTCTACCTCTTCCTCATTCTCATCAAATTTGAAAACTCAAGACTATGTATTGTAAGTCATTTCTTCCAGTGATAATCAATTTCATATTAATCTCTTCATATTCTCAACATTGGATTTTAACTGATATTTGCATTCTACATTATTTGTATGTTTGCATTTAACTTTTGCAATCTTCTATACTCACCCAAATCTAGGCTTGTGTTTGGATTTTCATTAAATCTTACAAAACCTTTGTAATCGGAGACTTGCATATCAAGACATGGTTTTCAAGCATCTTCTTGTGAGAGAAATAGTGAAGGATGGCACTTTTCATGAAGAATACTAAGAAGGGATGAGAATAATGTCAACAACCTTGGACTCCCTTTAAGTATGGCTCAAGGAGGGGTGTAGTACAAGTATTGCAAATTGGTGTAATCCTAACTTATTGGGTCCCCTCAAATACTAAACAATGGTAATCCTTGGAGATATTTATTAAATACCCAATGAGTTAAACTGTTGTGGTATTATTGGAAATTAAGTTGAGCCCACACTTGTACCCTGGCATGGACCTAGCTTAGTTAACGCCAATCATATATGTACAATTAATATGGGCCAACCTTGTATCTATTATTTAAATGATAATGGCATTGGCATGCATGACCTGACTGAGACTATACTATTGTAGTAAAATGTTTTAAGTACATTAAACATCTATTTTAAATACTAAGAGTGCATGCCTTATTATATAACGGTTAACCAATTCAAATCAATATATGTCTTTATAGTAAGTAGCTTGGTACCTCGTTTATGTTCTTATTTGTGCATCATGGAGATTTATTTGATCTTCAATGCATTGCAACAAAACTGAACATTGGTATAACCAAGGCGATTAAGGATCACTCAATTTCTAAACAAAGATAGTGTTTCTACTTAAGGGACTTGTCCCACATAAAATCACATAGCTTTTTGATCTTCTTGTGCCATAAAAGAAGATTCATTTCAGGCTCTCATCTTGTTCCATCTCTAGGGAAATATGCTACCTATAAAAGGTTTTGACCGTATCCGATACAAAACCATTGCCTCCTTCATATATAGCGTACACCCACCACACACAAAGTACATTTAAGGGAGTTCAAAACATATCATTAGTTTGATAAGTGAAAGGCAATGACAAATTTGGATGCTAATTGATTTAAAAACATACAAATTTCATTTACAAACTTGAGCTAAAATTTAATTCTAATGCTTTGGAAAAGACTGCAATAGGGATATTGATATAGTCAACTCAAGTAATCGGAATTTTTTTACAAAGCAGTTATAATTTGAATAGCTTAGCATCCTTATACAGACCAGAAAAGCACCAGAAAGTAGCTTTCCACACAAGTACTATTCTATATATAGGCATGAATTTTTTTCTCTATTGATCATGAACTCTACCTATCATTTTCTGCCTCACAAAGAATCAAACTTTTCCCCTTCCTCTGAAATTACAAATAATATTACAAAATCTAGAAGCTTCTAAGGATGAATAGCACTCAACGGCAACATTACACATAAAAGACAAACACAGAACATCAATAGAACCTGAAATTGCATTGCCATCAATTCTACTACAATGACAACAAAATTATACAATCTTCACTATACCTGGTCAGGTGCTCGCTTGAACTGTGCAGTTGGAAGGAGTTCATCTCGAAGCTTAATCTCATCATCATAACCAAAACTTCGCAAAACTGTCCAAGTAGTTTCCAATCGTCCTTTCTCAATAAAAAGAGCATGGAGAAAAAGAAACCCTGTTAATGTGAGGCCATTTTCATTGACACCTTGTGGAAGTCTCTCTGAGACAACCCTCTTCACACGAACAATTTCTGAAGGTTGTAAAGGAGCATTAAAGCATCTGACCTGCTCAACAAATAAGAAAACAACATATCCATGAGCTTCCATTCTAATGACATGTCCTCAGATGCTACAGAGCATCAAATAGTTTGCATAAGCAAGGTAAGTTTTAACAAAATCGAACCGAATATTTGCATTATGTCCAATGAACAAGATGAACAAATTTATAATAACAGTGCAAAAAAATGTTCTTCAAAAATTTATGCATTCCTAAAGAGCAAACCAAAAGAACCTAATATTTTTAAAATATTCTGAAACCATGCCATACTTGAAATTCATTAAGCTCAGCATCACTAAGAGCACCATCTTTGTCATGATCACACATGATGAATACTCTCTTCAATGCTCTCACACAACGAGGCTTTAGTGATTGGTTTTCTTGGTCAAATAATGGTGCTGTTGGATGAAGGACTGTCTTTTGAGCATAGTAAAAAACTTCTGCAACCTGTCAACTATAGTTCTTTAAATATCAGTGTCCCAACTGGAAAACATGCTGCATAAACTAAGGGGCAGATTTTATGGCTAAAAGGGTCAGAAGAGTTACACTAGATTTCTAGTCCTCTCAGTATTTAACAAATAAAATTATCGACAATGGCAACAAAATATAAATCCTGTAAGATATAGAAATCTTGCATTCAATCACCCAGAACTTAGAATAACAACCTCACTCGGTTTCCACGTCTACACATACTCATCACGTTTAGTTTTTACATTTGAAAAAAAAAAAATGAGATTAATATGTTCTTTATGAACCCTGCATCATGGGTAAAACTACATGCAACACATCAACATGCACTCAGATGTAACAAGACCTCTGATTAGTCATTTGTCTTATTTCAAAGATGTGCATGACCTCAAGAAAAAATGGATAGTCCTCAAAAAATTAAAATATCAAAATAGAAACTAAAAGTCGACAAGTGAAATTGCAATTACAAATTTATGTAATGTGTATCAAGAAAAAATAATGTTTCTTAAAATATAAGCAGAACCATTCTACGTTAAATCCATCCTTTTGAAATTCACTTGCTTAAATTTATGAGTAGATCTCCACCTGGATCTGCTTCAGAGCTGAACATTCTATACATGTCTCAATCTCTCGGAATTCTTGCATAAGTGGCGACATTACTTGTTCCAAACTTTGAGGCTGATCCTCCCGAAGATCTAATTTACAACCAACTACAATGACTGGGGCCTTAACCTGTATGTAACCAAGGAGTACAGTAGAAACATCCATTGGTTGGTACATAGAAAATATTTCAGTAGGCATGAAACCATAAAGAAAAACTAAATGACATTAAATGCAAGAGCCATACTTCCAAGCGACGAAGTTCTGGGAGCCAATAGGTGGATAATCTGTCCAATGTGCTAGGCTGATCACAAGAATATGTTAGTACAATTGCATCTGCCCTCTTGCACTCTGCTCCCATCTTGGTCCGATCCTCGGGCCTGGAAATGTAAGAATAGATTGCATCCAAATATGGGAGGTCTTAAAAGTTTGAATAATATGCCACCAATACAGCCTAGGCATGTAAGTTGAAAAAATAAAGAGAAAAAATAAAGATTTAATAAGAAAATTCTTATATACAAGTGCAAAGAATATCATCTGCGTATTTGCTATTTATGAATAATTTGAGTACCACAGGCAAGCAAAAGTGAGCAAAGAAGAAATCCAAACTTTGATGATGTGTCGATTATTGTCAGTGGAATACGATCAGGGTAGTAATCCGCTGGGATTCTTGTTGGTTGCACAACAGAAGGAACATTAACTGGAAATGTATCAGTAGCTACAGTGACAATTAGACTGGACTTCCCAGTACCACTGTCTCCTATCACAGCAACACGAACATTTGTTGGCCATCCTGCAGTCTTCCTTCCACCTGTGCTGCCCATCTTACTGTAAAGTCTGATAAAGAGAAGTCGTTCCTCTCACCTTCAGAAAATAACAAGAAGGTTAATTTTAAACAAAGCAAGGCAAAAACAGATGAGGACTTCAATACATTTATTGGGTAAGAGGGCACAAGGAATCTTATGGAAGAAAAGAAGATTAAACTAGAGGGAATTTTAAAATGACTACCAATAAAGAAAATTGTCGCTAGTTATTAGCCTATTAGGCTTACAATTAAAATTAATCAGTTACTCATTTTCTATTCATCAGAATAAAATGTATTCTCTCATTGTGTGATAAAGAAACATGCCCTACCTGACACAAACATAATTAGATAGAAAATCTAACTCTGTACATATTAGAAATTCAGTATCAACAGAATTTCTATATATTGCACATAGTCCAAAAGTTCTGTTTGATCACTATCTATCACCATTAGTAAACCAGCAAGTTCGTTTTCAAATTCTATTGAAACAGTTAAAGAAACCCTCAGAAGGTAGGCAGACAAAATTTACTGAAAAGTATGAGAACGGGAGGGGGAGTCACATGACAAAGGCATAACTATCTCTGTATACGGTGTAGTCTCAACCCAATGTCTAAATTGCATAAAAAGATTATATTGTATCACTAACTATTACTAAGCCATCAAGTTCGTTTTTGAATGCCATCCATACAGTTAAAGAAACCCTTGGAAATCAAGCAGAAACATTTTATTAAAAGAACATGTGAGATGATACAAAACCACAGACCAGAGAAACATGTGGCTACCCAAGCAGATAAATCAATGTCATCATGTCATTTATTGTACAGCTAATACAACAACAAAAATGATAACTGCCTTAGGCTACTGTTATCAGATAGAATTAAGTCATTTATTTTTTAAAGGAGTAAATGTAACTTTTTAGGTCATGGCCTAGCCAGAAATCCAGGTTTGGATGTTATTGAAGTTTGCCATTCCAAGATTGAACCTGATTTTTTTTGTTCACTCAAGCAGCCTGAGCTAAAATGGAAAAGAAAGATTCAAAATACCTACAACATACTTGCAGATTCTCATAGAGTTAAAAACTCAACACTAGATCAAATCAATCCCACCCCAATCCTCTCTATCCCATGTTCTCCTTGCTTTGACCCTCCCTCCATTACAGCCTCTAAATCAACCTCGGAAAAGGTGAAGGATTGCAAATAGCATTTAATGACTAATAGATAAAACCCAAGAACTCAAGCCCCCGAGGTTTAGCTCATGTGGTGTGGCTGGCTGCTCTAAGTGTGTGGTAGTCTGCCCACCCGAATTCAAACCCCATTCACCCTGCCGAAATGGGATGGGGGCCCCCGTGGAGGCCTGGAGATTATAGGGACTCGCTCTGTTGATCATTGTGTTCATGCGAATGGTGTTAAGGCCAAGCTGAACCAGGTTGCTGGGTTGCAGATTCCTCCAGATATCAAAATAAAATAAAAAATACCCAAGAACTCTACAAAAATCTCAACAAAAATCTCAATTCATCAATCATATTGTCATTCTTCTAACCAGCAGACATTTATTACTATGCATAAGATGAGACAATATCTCATTTGCAATCCCACTATAGCATACAAAAGCCATCCTTTATCCAAATTCAGATTCACAAAAAACTTACTTTCTCTGATGACTAAGATTAGTGCCACATGAAAATCAGGCTGCCACAACATTCTAAATCTGGTTAAAAGTTAGCAGTAATTTAAAGGCGCCAACCAGTTATAACTAAAATAAATCCAACAGCCTTCAAAAGTAATCTGAGTTATCTAATGCAGGGAGGAAACTACCTACCATACACAAATATGCAATGAGGAAAAAATATGCGACAGTTTCACTATGTATAAGTGTAGAGAAGGGGGATTCACTACTCAAGAGTCCTCTTCACTCAAAGAGCCTTAGGGGGTGAACTGCCCTAAACTACCTCAAAGGACAGTGGCGAGAGTTCTAGAATCGAAAAGAGTAGGTCACAGAGATTTTTTGGACAAACTGACAAGCTCTCGGCCAAAGGATGTCAGCGCAGAGTACAGAGGACAACGTGGCGCGCTAGCGTCCCCAAGGCGCGTTGGTGTCTCGTACGTACCAAAAAGCAGATTTATCACAAAAAATGGTTAAGTGAATACTGGCAATCTGATTGCTGAGAACTTCTAGAATGTGATAAAGCTGAAATGGACTGAAATAGAAATGATAAAGACAAGGAGAAGAAGGGAGAGGAAATACTTACAACCATGCGAATGATGAAGCCTCCAGCATGTGAATGTCTTCAATACCTGCACACAAGAGAGAGAGAAATTGTTGGGGCTATATAGGGGTTTGCCTCAGTCAAACCCCCATTTTGGTGTTCCCACCTCCACAGATAGCTAGATAGATAGAAAGAAATGTAGGAAATGAAGTAAACACAAAAGCACTACAAAACAGTGTTATGCTACTCAACCAAATAATAGAGGAAAGGAGTGAAAGCTTACCACCTCCGCCCAAAGCGCTCAAGGCTAGTGGGGGAGAAAATGAGAGGAACTCAAGCCTCTGTTGTCGTGGTGTTTCATTCCACACTTACTCTATTAAAGTGATTGAGTGTTGATGTTGTTGCTATGAAGTGTAAAATGTTGCTTGAGATTGAAGAGATGGTGAAGAAGCTGCTTGGAGCTTGTGAAGAGATGTGGAACGACCAATGAATGAAGAAGAGTCTCAAGAAGGTCAAGAGATCGGAGAGATGAAGTGAATGAATGGTGAATTGGAAGGGTATAGTGAAGAAAACGGCCATATTCGGGTCGGTCGGCTGAAGAGGGTGTTACAAGTCAACTCCCAATGGGAAATGTAACGCCTCTGCAGGCTCCAGACGCAAGAATTTGTCAGGGACATAAGCGCGCCGCGCGGGCGTCCTTGACAGAAACGCCTCCACCGACACTCACAATGGGCGCCAAGTGGAAGGAGAACAGTGAGCTTATGTAGAATTAAGCCTCCACATTTGGTTTTCTAAAGTGCAAGGGGAAAAAGGGGAATTTGTGCTAGGGGTGCAAATTCACGCCTATACAATAAGTAAATGGTTGGAATGTGTAATTTCAATTGTTTATTAAACTCCTATCCCCATTCATTATCATGTTGCCAATATTCATTGGTTAGTATTTATTGCTAGTCTTCTTTTATCTGGAAAAGTCCTTTGCTTCCCCTGTTTAAAAGGCATTTTGCAAGGATTGAGAAATGACTACAAGCAACCAAAATCAAGTCAATCCAAATGACAAACAAATCAACTTCACCGATTATTAGATAGAATCCATATGTTATTTTTCCAGCCAACAAACATATGTTATTTTTTCAGCCAATAGACATTTGTTATTTGGCAATGTTATAAGATGAAAGAAATATCAGCTGCAATGCCTCTATAGCATACAAAAATGATTCATTATCCAAAATCAAATATGCAAAAAATTACTTCCTCCGATGGCCAAAAACAGTGACAGCAAAAATCAGGCCGACACAAAATTCTAACTCTGGCTAGAAAGTAGCTGGTAACAAGAAGGCACCAATTGGTGGCTATAACTAGCATGAACCCATCAACCTTCAAAAGCAGTTTGGGTCATCCGGTAAGAGGAGAAAGCCATCTGCTGTAAATTGAGATGTGAGCAGAAAAAAATGTTACCAGATACACCATGTATAAATCAATGATCGGAATGCATAATCCATTTGTTCATCAATTTTGTATTTATTGCTTGTCTTCTGTTATTTGGAAAAATACTATATTTCCCCTGTTTAAATGGTGTCTACTGGAATTGATGAATTCAACAAAGGTGAAATGATGCAACCAGGATGAGGTGGCTACAAGCTATTAAATCAGGTCAGCTAAATGAATTGCCTTCCCAGAATTTCATAACCTTGACAAAATCCCACTGGCTGGTTTGCTAACAGGCAGGAGCCTTGGTGAATAATTAAAAATTACCCTAGTTTATATTACCAAGGTGCCCATACATGTGAGAACCTATTGGTTGCCAGATAAGAAGCTCTTTAAACTACACCACTTTTTGCATATTTTGAATTGCTTGGTAGTCTTGCCCGGGTGCACAAATCTATGAACTACCTTACTTAAAATCATTTCATGCATCACTTTGGAGAGGGCTCCGATTGCCACACTATCAAGGCAAGGTCTGTTAAGATGTAAAAAAAGAAAAGACACCAGCACTGTTAAATAATGCAATTATGACTGATGTTAAGTAGTTCATATCCTAAATCCCTCCATTGCATTTGGAACAAAAATACGTGAGATTTTAACCCAGACCGTCACACTAGTGCATGCCACGAATTATCGCTGGACCACAGGCCCGCAGCCCGCAGCCAGCAGCAAATGCATGCCCATTCCATCACCAACAGAATAATGGTGACCTCACTAATATCTCAGAAGCCTTTAACTCGACATAGACAAACTAGTAACATAAAAATGCGCTGGCGATCTAATTTACAAAAATAAAGTGTTAGACATCACACCTGAGTTACTTGCAAACTAAATAGTTAGCGCCAACAATAAAGCACTACAGAGGGTTTCACCAAGACGCTACCACAAAGCCCACTCGAACCCTTACAGAACTAAAAGTAAACAAATCATTTTGAACTAAAACCGCATCATCTTTATTCATAACGTTCATCAAATGCCAATGGCGAGCCGATGACTGTACTGGAGGTGTTGGTCGACAGATTTAGCCCTACTGATTAGTACATAAACAATTTTAGGAAAATATCGCAAACAAATAATTCGAAAAAGGAAAAGGTCATTTTAATGTTATGTGCGTACAATTAGAGCGACTAAAATGCGTCTAAGGTTGTTTAAGTAGGATGAGCTTTAATTCACAATTTGGGAGGTAGCCCTTGGTTTTGAGCGCTGGTTGTGGGATGGTCATTTTAGTTTGAGCTATAATTGTTTTCATGCGAAGTTTCATTGTTAGGTTGAAAATGTATCAATTAATAATTTTTTAATAGAGTATGTAGTTTATGGATTTAATTCTGTATTAGTTTTTGGATCAACGTTTCAGATCACATTCAAGAAGGAGCTCTTAATTTACAATTTGGAAGGTAGTCTTTGATTTTGAGTATTGGTTGTGGATGGTCACTTTTAATTTGATTTATAATTAGAGAGGGCCACTTGCATTCCCTTTGTTTCTACCTAGTGCAACCTTAAAAACTATCCCAATGCTAACTCTCATGTCCTTGTCAAATTGATTAGTGATGGCTCCACATTTCTTTGAACTATCTAGGCCTATCTACCCTATCTATAATGCTTCACCATTTTGTAAAATACTTTAATTTCGTAATCAAAGAAGATAAGGGAAACCTTACCAAATCAAAGTCTCAGAGAATGGCCAAGTTGATTTATAGGGGTGAAATTTGTGAGCAAGTTGTATTTTTAAATTGTTATGTTTTTGGCATGTAGCACATTTTTGGACAAAATCATGGGAATCCTTTTTTTTTTACTCAATAATATCTAGTTTCTAAGATCTTGTGTACTATTTTTTTTGCACAAGCATGCCCTCATATATGTCATCATGGACCTTTTGAAGAGCAATGTCATTTTCTACATCATTAAGACATCTAAGCATTAAACCATTAAGCCTATGTTAATAAAGTACCCCACAATCAAAAGATATTTAGTAAAGATTTTTTAATGTGGATTTGGGTGTTCTTAGAAATTTTAAGGGAATGCCTATATGAACTGAGATAAACATGGATATTGTGGAACAAGTATTGAGACAAGAGTGCAACAACCATACAAGTTGTATCATGGATAGAGGGTTGCTTTAATCTATGTATAATTAAAGTAAATTGAGGGCTATTGTCTTCCATGCTCTTTAAGGAAACAACACTAGCTATGACATCAACATGTCAATTTTATTTTTGTGAGATAGCATTAATAGTGTTGAATCAAAAGACATGACTAATTGCAAGGATAGTTCATAGTATTACATTAATTCAATGTCTTGGTTTTAAAATATCTTGTTATTTGTCTAGCAACAAATTGGAAGTCACCATTGATGAGCCCTATAATTGTCTTATTTTCCTTGTTTTAGCTTCATACTTTTCATCATCTTTATGATAAGTTGCAAAGACATTCCCAGACCTTTTCACATATTTTAAGTATATCAAAGCATTGAGGATTATATATTATATTGATAGATGATTGTGTGAATTTTGGAATGTCTGTTAATTATGGTGATTAATGATGAAAAAATGTCCTCGAGATAAATTAACCCCTATAGCGAAGGATCTATCAACCTACAATAGAAGGACTATCAACCCACGGCAAAAGGACATCTACCTATCACAGTCAAAGAAGGTGAGCACCTACAACATGTGTAGTTTTTTGTAGCTAATGCAGGCAATAGTCAAAGAGTGTGAGCATGCTTTATTTATGGATCACTCCATCTTTTTACCTTGTGTTATTAAGTCGTGAAAGAAATAAAATACTTTTAATAACATTGGTTAATTGCTTACAATAAGTTTTACCCTGTTAGGCACGTCTTTAGTTATAATCATCTTCTTTAAAGATGTGGAGTCCTAATATAATTCTGACACTCTTATCGCTACTAGCTTTTATTTAGTGTTTGAAATAAGACCTAATCATCTTCCTATGTTTTTGGGAGAGTCAACTGTTACTTGTAAACTATTTTTTATAGTTCGAGAATAACAAGACTCTCAAAGATCTTGCATATATGTCTAATCTTGTGAGAGGTTGGTATTAGATATTATGTATTAAGTAAATTTGAATATGTATTGTTGATCAAATACTTTTTTCTTAGTTTGTGTATGTTCAAACTACAATAAAGAAGGATACAATCTTTTCCATGAATCTTTGAGTTATGATTTGAAGAAAGATATTGTGGAATTGCAGCAACTCAAGCAAGGGCCACTTGAGGTACTACAATACTCCTCATAAGTTAGATTATTAATTATAGTAAGTGAATTGCTAATTTGTGTTTCTTAGTTACAATTAAATAAAATTGTTATTACAGTAAGCTATAACATAGTGAGTCATTAAGTTATTGTATTCATAAGAGTAATTACTTGTAGCAGTTTTATAGTTACTCGTAGGAATTGTGATTTATCTAAATCTATTTCTAGATAGAGTTATTTTAATCAAGTTTTCAATTATATTGGTTCTATTACTTTTCTATACATAATTGATTAGGATGGTTTAGGATTTTTAGCTGCACATACAGTGCCAACATCATCTCAAGATTATGATTCCCTAGTTAATAATTTAAATGAAGCACCTTTAGTATAATGAATTTTTTAATAAAGGATATGTTGGTCCATTAAGTTGTATGTATGCATTGCCTACATTAATTTATTGAACATAGAAGGAGATCTACAACCATATATTCATAGATTTAATGTTGAGGAATGCGGCAACTTGCAACTTGGTGATTAATGCCCCATACTAAAACACATTATTAGAGCATACAAAAATCAAGCCAAAATGATAATGGTATGAGGTCTTCTGAAAGAGGGATCAAAATTACTCCCACCCTTGAATCAATCATGCATCTCAATCCATCAAAAAATATGGTCCAAGGCAAGGAGATGTCAACATGTGAAATATCCTTGTTAGGGAATAAAGCATCTAACAATGCATGAATAGAGGAAGGCATTGAAACTACTTAATAAGCAAGTATTTATTATTTTATAGAATTTTGGGAAATGAATGTATGATCAAATTCAGAAAGCAATGTCACTCAATACAACCTTGTCAAAAAGACTAATTGTATAACATGTGTTCCAAAGGATCTTCTTTTATAACATGACATGTGTCTTAGAATGAATCATCTAATGCCTAAGATTTTGTGACAAGAAGACAATAGCTAAAAATGATCTCTCTATAAAAGTATATCATGTTTCGTAATCTAATATATTACTGATTTAATAGACTACATGTTTTGTACTATTCTTGTGAGACTTACATTGATGCTTATGTATCTCCAAGACCAAGATGATAAGAATGAGCTATAAATCTGAATTTCATGTGATAACTAAAGATTGAAGATGTGACATGTGACTATTTCATTATCAAGAAGATGCAACTACAAAGAGATGTCTCTAATATATGCATTGTTATGCAAAAAGAAAAATTATACAATGTGATGCTCAAGAGTAAGCTATGGGTGGGTATATTTAGGATATGCCATCGAGAGATGTGAATGTACAACCAATATGGGATAAAGGAGTTGATACACGTGTATTATGTCTCCACCAAACTAAAAATGTGCAACCAGAATTCTTGAATACATAAACACATATTACCTCCCTTGGTAGATTACTTATGCGCAAGGGAGCTAACACCTACCCAAGTAAATACCTATCTAATTAAGCTCATCCTAGGTGTACACTGTTAAAATAAAATAAATAAATACAATAAAATAAGTATGCACGTATACCCCCAATAAGCATAGCCTAAGTAGGTAAGGATAGGTCTTGACAAATGTATAGTCATGTTAGGTACCCATGTACAAATTGATTTCTCCCAAAGATTGATAAGGAGAAAACCTTGTACAAGGAAAAACTCCCCTAGAAGATAGACTATGCAACAACCTCTTAATGTGTAGTCTTTTGCATCAAAGGTAAAAGTTTGACACTAAATGAAGATAATCCATGACCATCAAATAATATTTATCTCCTTACGAAGAAAACAAACCTAGAGGTGAGTGCACAAGACCTCATTTTTAAAAGGAATACGAGAGAATAAATACAAGATGTAGATATTTAGAAGTTTCTCATATGTCACCATGATGATGCTAAAATATGTCACAATCTAATTAGGAGCCTTAACCTTAATTGAAGAAGATAAAAACTTAAAATATTATAGAAACTAATATAAAATAAGCGATAAATATGATGAGACAATAATTGTTGTGGAGCTATAATCAAAGAGGAAAACCAAGTCCTTAAAGGGCTCATCTAGATTTATAATGTGGGGCTCAAACTTAAAATATTTATCAAGTACTCATCCTAATTATTTGAATCTAGGAAACAAGAATGAACCTACTATATTGAATTAGTAGAAGCTCTTGTTGAAACAAATTTGAACTGGGTAGAATTAGGATATGGTGGTGGAATATCAATGCATTCCATGTGAACACACTACACATACCATGATGTATCCACACCAAATACTTGATATGAATAATTCTTGATTCTACAAGTATTAGATGCAAAGAGTCCTCAACCTCAAAATTATGATGGAGATAGAGGACGTGTAGCCTTAGAATCTACGATAGGAATTGATGAAGTCAAAAAATAATAAATTTATTTATAGAAATAGAAGAACTAAGAATAACCACAAGTAAAAGACTATCCAAGGTATGATAATCTAGGATTGGATGATCACTAAGGTCTCCATACATCTCCCAAACTCCACTCTAAAGAGTGTGAGGGCACTCAATGTGCCAAATATATCATCATATGTAGTCACAACATTATATCCAATCAATCCTAAGTTATAGTCTTTATTAAACTATTTCTCCTTTTGATATATATTATTTTTTTCATGAACAAGTCCATAGAGAAAGGGAAAAAAATCCTCCACTTGAGATGTTTTAGGATTTCTTCTTACCATACATTATGGTTTTATCTATGTGTAGTGTCGTAAAACTGTACCTTGTGGCAATTTCACACTTACACATTGAGCCCACTACATTTATGGCACCCCAACGTATTAATCACAAAAACCTATGAGTAAAAATTTCACGATTCCAACTTCACAGTGGACAACAATGAAGCGTTAGAAATTCATACACCTCGTCTCTTGCAAAAGTTTTGAGCAGGATGGTTGTGTGATGTGTGGACATTCACGCATCACGCTAGCATCCCCAAACCTTTCAAGTTTCAAATGAGGGAATCTCGCGTCCTTTTCCTATGACAAATGTCATTACTACAGAATCATGAATGTAACAACTCTTCCCACCCATACAGCCTCACAAAACTCCTCTTTTCACTCTTTCTCTCATTCATTGTCAGTACTTCTCATTCTCTTTTTCTCTATTTTGCTTATACATATTTTCTTTCTTGCTCTATGTAGCAAAGCTCTACCAGATTCTCATCTCAACAACAGTCAAGGCTCTCTTGCAAGTAAGCACATCTCGCCTATCAAACCAAGAGGGGAGCCATAGACTATCGATAACACTCTCTTGTTTATTTTGTCTCATCTATTTACAATTGTCTATTTGTCTCGTCTATTATATTCATGATAGGGGCTCTCCTCCACATTGGGGTTTGTTTCTACCCACACATCTCACCTTTACTTTCATGTCATTTTGTCAATATATTTCTATTTGGTTGTCCACAAAGGTGGAAGTTCACCAAAATGAGGGTTTGACTAAGGCAAGCCCTGAAACCACCCCAACATTTTTCCTCATCTTTTTTTTGTGCAAATTTCCATATTTGAAGAGCTGGGTGTTGCAAATTTTAGATTGTTTCTTTATATTCTGATACGAAAAATAGTGTCAGGAATAAACGTCCCCATGACATGCTATCATCCATTGGTTGGGACTTTGCCTTTCTGGGGGTAGCATTTGTAAGTCTTAGTCTTTTCGTCTCTATAATTTATATCTTGCTATTCCACATCATTTTTTGTTAAATTATAGTTTTATCATTCTTGCTCTTAATATCTTAGTGTTTCATTCAATCGAGTTATTACAAAATTCTTCATTTCATACTTTATCACTTGAGCTTGTACTTTGAGGTAGCCAAGGGATATTCACTCCTTATAGACTCTTCTTTGCCCTAGAGACTCGAGAGTAGTGAATCCCCTCCTTCACATTTTGGTGAACCTAACATGAATCAAATCATGTTGGATCTATTTCTTCAAAAATTTAATGCTTTTGACAATGAATTCTCTAAGGAATATTTTGATATCTTGGATGATGCCCTAGATGATTTCTTAGAGGCATATCTTCCTATTTGAAGATCTGATAAACAAAATTCTCCATCAAAATAGTCCTCTTCTTCATCACAAGTTGAAAAGTCCATGAATATAGTCATGGTCTTCGATGCCCCTCAAAGGCTTAAGAGACCCATCATTTACTTGACTCCAACTAGCATGTCTCCTAAAATAATTTGTTCTATTCACGGGGCTCCTTTCACGAGTGATACGCTAGACATTTACATGATATTCATGCAATCTAAGGCTCCCTCTTATAGAGTGGTATCCCATACCTATAATACTAGAAGGAATCAAAAAAATATTAATCAGCCTACTTCTCTACCACCTTCTCAACCAAGTCTTCCTCAAGAACCTAAACCTATGGCTAAAGCATCTGATGAGTATGATCTTGTAGAGCAACTTCACGTTACTCCCACCAAGATCTCATTTTGGGATTTGCTTTAGACTTATCTAATTTACCAAGGTATGCTTCAGGAAGCCTTGCAAAAGATCCTCTTGCCTTTTTCCACCAAGCCGACGGATGTTAATGCGTTGATGGCTCATATTCGTGTGGATTTGTTGAATATTATGTTTTATCTACATTAGCTCTCACCTCCAGAAGTACAAAAGCAAGCGGACCCTTTGATGATAATAATTAATATTAATAAGATCGGTATTAGGCGTGCTCTCATTGATACGAGTTGGCTCTCAATGTATGTAGTATTGACCTATTACATAAAATTAAAATTGATTCATCTTCTCTTGTTGATTCTTCTTTATATATCTATGAATTCGATAATGCTAGTCGACAAGCCCCAGGAATGATAATATTGCCTTTGAGATAGGGACCTGTTACCATGCCCACCCTGGTTTATGTTATGTCAAGTCCTTTTCCTTACAATATTCTCTTGGGAAGACCCTAGATTCATGTCTTGGGGGCAATCATTTCTACATTGCATCATTCTGTAATTTTTTTTGCTAATAGCAAAGTTATTACAATCAAGGCTGACCCTAATGCTATACACTTGTGTGAAATGGAAGCAAGTGGTTAGGCCTCGATTGCCCCTAGTATTAAAAACTTTATTCCTTCGTTATATTCTAAAGCATTGACATCTACTCTAATAGTGTTTGTTTCAAAAGTTGCTCGTGAGACAAATATCCCTAAGGAAGACCATCTCGAAGCAGAGAATCCTAATTCTACCCCTTCCACTTCTACTTCTTCTGAATTGAATGCATATCTTGGTGATGATCAAGAATCCTTGGACTTTACTGAATCCTTTGTTGAAGAGTATAAATTAGATCCTATCCACCTAGACATTTTGACAATCTCATACACCTCTATTAAGAAAGTTGATTACCCTACCACTAAGGAAGATGATCATCTTTCTGCTAAGGAGAATGGTCACACCTCTGTTAGGGAAGATAATCACACTATTACTAAGGAGGCTAGTGCTTGTATTCTTTCTAAGAAGGAAATTGATTGTGTTCCTGAGTATGATACCCATAGTTAGAATGATATTCTTTACGTTGATCCTCCTCCTTCCTAAGAATTGAAAATATGTTATAGTCATGGTTTCAATCTCCTTTCTAAGTATGGTTATGGATGTAAAGGTTGTGGATATAATGAGCAAGGTATTAAAGTTCCCATAGAATTTGATTCTCATTGGAATAATATTGGACTTGGATACCACCACTTGAAGTCTAAGAGGAAACCTTGGTTCAATGTCAACATGATTTATGTTGAACCTCCCTCTCTTGAATTGGTTCATCCTGGTTTAATTAAAAACAAGGTAGACTCTAACAAAGTTCCTCTAGATTTTTTCTCTTCAAAGGAAGCACTAGAAGAATTATTAGGTGCCTACTCTCATTTACCTTTCTATCATCATAAACGATGAATCACCTATTGCTTGAACAAACAAACACATTTTTGAAAATTTGTTATGAGTATTTATGAGGGGGCTCCTTTATCTAATGTGGATGATGATAATTTTCCACCTTATCCTAAAGACCATAGCAATCTCCCTAAAGGAGACACTAGTAATATTTTAATGGATCCTAAATCTTTTCAAAAAGTGATTAAGATTGGAAAATGTCTTTATTTAAAAGAGTATAAATAACATTATGATTTATTACATTCTCATCCTGATATGTTTGCTTAGTCATATGAGGACATGCTTGGTATTGATGAGTTTGTGGTAATTCACAATATTGTCTTATATCCCGATACTAAGCCCATTAAATAAAGGATCCATAAGATGAATCCCAAGGCTGCTTTGTTAGTCAAGAATGAGATAAAGAAGCTACTAAAAGTAAGCTTTTTCCATTCCATCGACTACTCACCTTGGATATCGAATATTGTTGTCATTAGTAAACCTGATGGTCGTATTTGTATTTGCATAGATTTTCATGATCTCAATAAGGCTTTTATTAAGTATGATTTTTTGTTGCCTAATATCGATATGATTGTGGAATCGATTGCAGTCCATGCCTTATTATCCTTTATGAATGGCTTCTCAGGCTAGAATTAGATTTGTATTAACTCAGAAGATCAGTATAAGATAGCCTTCACCACCCCTTGGGGTACTTTTTGTTATGTAGTCATGTCATTTGGATTAAAGAATGTTAGAGCAACCTACCAACATGTGATGAATTATCTTTCATGATTTCATTCATAAAATCATAGAAGATTACGTTGATGATATCTTGGTTAAGTCTATGAATCATCAAGATCACATTGAAAATATTTGTTTTATCTTTGAAAGGCTTCAACTCTATAAAATGAGACTAAATCCTCTTAAGCGTGTCTTTGGCATAGATGTCAATGAGATTTTAGAATTTATCATCTCTCACCATGGAATCGAAGTCGACACAAATAAAATTGATTCAATCGTTAACATGCCACCACCTAAAAGTATCTCTCAACTACATAGTTTGTAAGGGAAAATTCATGCAATTCCTAGATTCGTGTCTCAATTGGCTAATCATACCCTTCCATTCACGTGATTATTGAAGAAGTATGTTTTTTATGGGATGATGAGTGCGAGAAATCTTTTGAGTCAATCAAAATTTATTTGGTCAATCCTCCTATCTTGATGTTAGTATGCGAGATACACCCTTTTTACTTTATATCTTTGCATCACCTCATACCTTAGCAGATTTATTAGCTCAACATGATGATGATGGTAAAGAAAGAGTGATGTACTATATAATATCAGTCATATTTTTATTGATATGAAACTCAATACTCTGTCATGGAGAGACAATTTCTTTCTCTCATTTTTGCAATACATAAGTTACAACATTATCTTCTCCATGTCAAAACCCATGTGATTGTGAAATGTGATCTCCTTAAATATCTATTTACTAGAATCGATCTTTCAAGAAGGTTAGAAAAATGGGTCATGTTGCTCTCTAAGTTCGATTTCAAGTTCGTAACTCATAAAGCAATTAAAGGAAAAGTTGTTGTTGATCAATTAGCGAAGCTCCTTCATCCCATTCCTTCCCTGATCTGTATTTTTTTCCAAATGAAAATCTCTTCACATTGGATCATGAGTCTATATAGGAGATGTACTTTGATGGATCGATATGTCAAACCAACTTCAGGGTAGGTGTAATTTTAATCTCACCTGAAGGTAAGCTGGTTCCTTTATCCTTTTGATTAGAGTTTTATTGCACTAGCAACATCATTGAGTACAAAGCCCTTAATGTTGGTTTGCATTTTGTGGTAGCATTAAATACTAAACATATTGTATTCATGGCGATTCCAAACTTATTATAAATCAAATCATAGGAGTGTATCAGGAAAAGTAGAATAAGCTATCTCAGTATCGAGATTTGACTTTATCCTTGCTTGATCATTTCTCTTCCTTTACAATAGACAGTGCACCTAGGAGAGAAAATTTCCACACGGATGCCATGGTCAGTGCAACCTCCCTTATACCCTCATACGATGGTGTAGAAAAGCACTTAATGGTTCACATTCTACGCTCTCCTGTTGTCTTAGACCAACCTGAACCTAACAGTCTTGTGTTCGCTCACGTAGACTCGAGAGAATGGTATTCTCGCATTTACAATTATTTGAAGATTGGAAATTTTCCTAACAATGTGACTAAAATAGCTCGCAATTAGATTCAAAATCTTTCAGTCCAAAACATTATCTTGTTTGTTATTGTTTATTGAAAATCCTATAATGGTCTTCTTCTTCGTCGTCTCACTAAAGTTGAGATACCCCTTACCCTTCAAGAAGCTCATTCGAGCTCTGGGGGTGGACACTTCAATGGTAAATCCTTAATGAGTGATCTAATTCATATGGGATATTATTGGCAAATAATGGAGCAAGAATCCTTTGCCTTTGTCAAGAAATACCATCAATGCCAACAACATAGTAGTCTTATCTGAGCTCCTACACAAGAACTTTAAAATCAGACCTCTCCTTGGCCATTCATGAAATGGGGGTTGAATAATTATTAGAAAAATATCACCTCCTTCTTCTAAAGGACATTCCTTCATCATCACTGCTACTGATTACTTTATAAAATGGGTTCAAGTTGTTCCACTTTGAACCATGAACGTTGAAGCAATTTGTAGCTTTCTTTTAAACAATATCATTGCTCATTTTGGGTTGCCTTCTACCCTCATTTCTGACAATGGTACTTCATTTAAGAACAAAGAGGTGAAGAAATTCTCGAAAAAAATCATATTCAACATCAAATTTCTACACCATACTATCCTCAATGTAATGACCAAACTAAAGCATCTAATAAAACTCTTGAGTTGATTCTTTGCAAAATGATAAATAAACACAGTAAAGAATGACATATTCAATTAAAATACACCTTGTGGGACTATCACACAAGTGTTTGTATGACTACTGGTACAATGCCTATAACCTCATGTATTGTGTTGAGGCTATCATGTCTTCGGAGTTAGAAATATTTTCTTTGTGAGTTTCCGTTAAAGGGTTAATTGATGATGGCACTTATTGTGTTGAACATCTAAACCAACTTGAGTTGTTCGATGAGCACCGATTATAGGCCCTCGAACATCTCCAAGCTTATCAATGATGTCTTTCTATTTATTATAATCAAGGTGTTCTTTCTCAATCTTTCAAGGTGGGTGACCTCATTCTCTATGAGAATTAGAAGAATGTAAATGCGCCACTTGATCAAAAGGGGAAGTTTAGCCCTAATTGGTTAGTTCCTTACATAATCCTCTTCATGCATGGTTATGGTGCCTATGGACTATCGTCTATGGATCGAACACCCCTAAAATAACCGATAAATGCAATGCATCTTCATCGATACTATACATAAGATCTATGTGGCATGTGTATGACACTCATTCCTTTCTAGGAATTGTAGTTCATTATGCTATGGAATTCTTCATTAAAATATTATCCTCTTAATTTGTGTTATGATGTGAACATGTGCATGCAATTAATTAATTAAATTAGGAATTATATATACATGTGTCTTATTATTATGTTGTGTATCCATACATTGCAGTTGATTACATCTTTTTGTTAGGCAATTAGGTCATCATTATATTTAATTAAGCATACATCCATGTGCTTTTATTAAATCATGATAGTATCTAATCTAAACATAATCCATCACATAATCATACATGAAATAGAAGTACACATAAGAACACCATGAGGATGATCAACAACCATATATATATATATATATATATATATATATCAAAAATGTTGTGTACATGTATCACACCACTTTCTCAAAATGTGGTGTCTATACATAAAAAATTCTATACATCCAAAAAATATATGGTATACAAAATATGGCATGCAAAATTGAGCCTTTGTCCCTTGGGTGCATGACTCCCTGAGCCCTCTGGCGCTGGTAGTGGCGGTGGTGAAGGAGGATGTTGGATGGATGCATATGAATGAGATCAATGCGACTACAACACAAACATCCTTCATGATCATAGTCCTCGAACCTCCCCTATGAACTCTTCTGCATCCTCCCGCAGTTGTGTGACATGTTCCTATAGTGAGGCCTCTCACTCACAGATTTATTGTAGCTCCTCCTAGAGTTGTTGTACCTAGGGATCAACAAACACCATCTTCATCGCCTCTACCTATCTGTTGAGGTCATCGAATTAGATCTATAGGTCATCATATGCATTCTTGGCACTCTCAACCTATTTCATGGCCTAGTCTTGCTCGGACAGGGTGGTGAGAAGCTCTATCACCCACTGATCTCGTTGCTCGATCATAGTGATCAACTTTGTGGTCCTTTGTACAGCCTCAACCCACATCTCCTTGTACATCATCCTCAAGCGCACTACAAGCTCGAATAGATGGTTGTGGTTCCCTACTAATAGCAACATATATTCATTGAGGATGGTCCCCTAGATATAGATGGTTGGGGTCACCTTTGATATGCATCACTCAATGAAAGTGATCCACTCCTATGTATCCACTACAACCACAAAGATAGTGATCGTTATCAGTAACATATCATAAAAACATGTATGTGTATGTATGAGACTACCAAAATGACAAGAACTAAAATGAGACAACATATGTCACACGCGTACTTTGGTCCCCAACCTACTAGTGTGGCTCAAGAGGGGTGCTACACTTGGCCTTGTTGCTATTACGGAAGGAGGTGGTGTTGATGAGATGAGGACTACGCATGAGGGTAATGACACCTATTGTTGTTGCCTCAGCCTCTCTGATGCTTCGATTTCTTTGCCTCTCCCTCCTTTTTGCCACCATTGACACCCTCACATCCTAGCCCCTATGCACCATCATTGCCCATGGGGGCATGTATTAGGAAAATTGGAGCCGAACTTGCTATCGACCACTAGTCAGTAAAGCAGCTACTATGTTGAAATCATTGGTCAAGAGGATTAGGGGATGGTCATCATCATCTGACCCATCGTCATTGAGTGTGACATTCGTGATCATCAGATGAGGTTGGTCTCCTACTCGGGTCACACTCTTATATGACCATGTATATAAGCATTGTTGGAGGGACAATTTGAACTTGCCTAAATTGTTGGGCTACCCGATGCTAGTAATAAGGTACTATGATGTGGTCTGATCGACCCACCAAGAGTCAATCACACGGTATTCTACACAACTACCACTTGTCAATCGACCTAACCCCCATCCACCTATATGGGTGCCACTTGATATCTCTCGTCTATAATGAATCTATCTAAAGCTGCTAAAATTATTTGTCATCGTATTGCCAATCATGCACCAGGGTATATGTGTGCGCCATTGGCACGTACCATGTGTTAGGTCAAGGGGAAAATCAACTGGCCTTGTACATCAAATATGCTCAAATGCCCACACCTATAGTAGCATGCAAACAATTAGGCTATGGTTCTTATAGTGTACGTAGTGTCCAAGGTTGTGATAGATATGTGCAAGCATACTTCAACCCCATGTGTAAATTGTACCCCTCTCCTCCATTGTGTGGATGCAATGGATAAGGTCCTCATGGAGGTGTGAGCTTCATCCATCCATCGCAACGTATAACATAAAGATAACTATCATGACTAGACAAATGAGTGGCATCGCCACCTGCCCTTGCTCGAGCTATTTTGTGTAAATGTTCCATGTAATATCCTCGGGGATGACTCGTATGAGGCAGTACTACTACGCAGCTTGGCTATCCTGCATCGTCCTACCCTCATAGGCTACCCACTCTCCATGAATGGGTAGGCCCATGATGTGATAAACATCCTCGAGAGTGATAGTCATATCTCCCATCAACAAATGGAAATTTGATGTATCTGCATCCTGGTGCTCCTTGACTTCCATCAACATCAAAGTGTGATATTGAATCTTTGGCATCGTGCACACCCATTAGAGGTCGACCCATCATAAAGTCCTAGTTGAATCTAAGTGGATCTCATTGTTGTGGACACACAAAAATGTTAGAATTGGTCCATCAACATGCTCACAGATCTCCAACCACTCCTATAGTAGCACAAAATCTCACATCAACACCTTCTACATCATGTAAAAATTCTAACTCTACATCAAAATTTTCTTAAGTTTGACTCTAAGACTAAAGCACGTCACACAAACGCTTGATCTGAGTGTCTCTCGATGATAGTGTGTGGGAGGGATGTCGGTGTGGTCAAAGGATGTTGACGTATTGTCAAGATGACAATGTGCCAACTAGACACCTTCACACTAGCTAGACGCTTGCGTTACTCGAGAAAGACAAAAGGCTTCAAAAATGACAAAAACGACAAGTTAGGTGGAAATTTTTCATACCTCATCTGGCTCATCGCCCCTCACCATTGTTGTATGAAGTTGGTTGATCCTGGGAGCTACGTAATCATGTCTATGAGGCATTTTGTTAACTTCTCTCTCACAAAATTCAACAAACTCCTCATTGTGAATAGTGAAAATGACCCTTCCATGGGCCCACTTGGGACATATATAGGCCATTTTTCCCATCTTTTGTGGAAAAATGTTCCTTCCATCCTTCATGTTTTCACCCCACCTAGATGGGGGGCAAAAACAAGAGGGGGCATATACTCACCTCTTCATCATATTTTTCTTCCAAACCACCAAATTTTTCTTAAGCATTCTTCTCGCCATGGTAACTTCTTCCAATTTTCGAACTGACCTAATTTTGAGTTTTACAGAACGAAACTTCATGTTAGGACCTATAGTTTCTTTTTGATCTTGAATGTTGGGGGAATCACCAGTATCCGCCTGATTGACCTCTCCAGCCTCTTTAGTATCCTTTTTGGAAAAATATATAAATTTTTCAAATTTTCTCATTTGTGTCTTCTCAAGTACTTTAGTGCAATTGATTTTTATCAAAAATCATCTCACTAAAGTGGGGGAAAAATGTAGTGTCATAAAATTGCACCCCAAATAAATTTCACACTTGTGCATTTAACCCATTGTATTTATGGCACTTCGTCGCATTAATGACAAAAGCCTATAAATTGGAATTTCACAATTCCAACTTCATAGGGGACAATGATGAAGCGTTAGCAGTTCGTACACCTCATCTCTTGTGAAAGTTTGAGTAAGATGGTTGTGCAACACACAAACACCCATACGAGCTACTAGCATCCCCAAACCTTTTGAGTTTCAAATGAGGGAATCTCACACCCTTTGCCTACGACACACGTCGTTGTGGTAGAATTGTGAGTGTAACAACTCTTCTCCACCATGTAGCCTCACAAAAATCCTCCTTTCACTCTTTCTATCATTCATTCTCACTGCTTCTCATTCGATCTTGATCTCTTGCTCTATTTTGCTTCTACATCTTTTATTTCTTTCTCTTTGCAACACGTAGACGTTTGCATGAGTTGCTAGCATCCCCAAACCTTCTGAGTTTCAAATGAGAGAATATCACATCTTTTACCTATGGCATGCTTCATTGTGGTATAATAACGAGTGTAACAGCTCTTTCCCCCATGTAGCCTCACAAAACTCCTCCTTTCACTCTTTCTCTCATTCATTCTCACTGCTTCTCATTCGATCTTGCTTCTACATCTTTTATTTCTTTCTCTCTGCAATGAAGATCTACTGGATTCTCATCTTAACAACAGTCAAGGTTCTCTTACAAGAAAGCACATATCACCCATCAAACTAAGAGGGGAGCCACAAACTATCAGTACACACTCTCTTGTCTATTTTGTCTCATCTATTAAATTTGTGATTAGAGTCTCCTCCATAGAAGGGTTTGCTTCTACCACACGTCTCATCTTTACTTTCATATCATTTTTTCAATCTCTTTCTATTTGGTTGTTCATGGAGGTGGAAACTCCAAAATAGGGGTTTGACTGAGGCAAGCCTCAAAATAACCCTAACATTTTTCCTCATCTTTTTTGTGTGCGGATGTTTAGATTTGAGGAAATAGGTGTTGTGAATTCCAAGTTCTTTCTTTTTGTTTTGACAGAGACGAAAACACGGGGCACAAATGTCCCCATGTGGCACATTGTCATTTGTTGAACGAGACTTTTTCCTTCTAGGGACAACATATGTAAGTCTTAAGCTTTTTGTCTCTATAATTTGTATCGTAAAATTCCATATCAATTTTTGATAAATTATAATTTTATCATTCTTGCTCTTAATAGCTTAGTATTTCATTCAATCGAGTTATTGTAATATTCTCTATTTCATACTTTGTCACTTAAGCTTGTACTTTGAGGTAACCCAGTGCTATTCACTACCTGTAGACTCTTCTTTAACTTAGAGACTTGAGAGTAGTGAATCCCCTCCTTTACACTATGTAAGGTTATAACAAGAGGGAGCCTTGTGAACTATGAAATAATCTCTCAATTTTTCCAAATAAAGGACTAATCAAGAGACCAACTAGCAAAAGTGAATTCACAACCCCCAAGAAAACTAGTGTAGGTACAATCACCACTTTCTATATGTGCAAAAATGTACCTGGTCTCAATGAATTACAAATGCCAAAGAGGACTAGATGTTAAAACTATAATTCTAGAATAGAATTAAATAAACCCAATGTTACAAAAAATGCACTTAAAAATAAAGCTCGAAAAGGAGTTCATATAGGCCCAGATGGGGCCTTGGAATTTTCCAAAATGAGAATGAACCAGCAACATGGGATTCTAAGAAATTATATTTTTTGGGAAAACTAAAATAAAAAATCATATATTGTTACATCATTGTAAAGCTCTAAAAAAAGTAACCTAGATCAAAAAAATTACTCAAATAATATAGTTTAGATGCCCATGAATGGACCTCACAAAGTTTGTGTGCTAAAACAAAAATGCTAATGAGAGGGGGTTCAAATTTGGAGCAAGTGTCTACAAATGCAATGTTGATGTTAGAAAAGCATAAAGAACCATTGTAATAAATATAATCATCTTTTGAGAGCAACTTGAAGATGATAAAATGGGTAAAAGATGTAAAACAATAAGATAAATGCAATAAGCATACAATTACCTTAATTCTTCATCTTTTTTTCCTCATGACAAAGCTAAAGTAGATGAACACATATCCACTTAATTTGATTTTTGGATAGCCAATATGTGGATTGCTCTCAACAACATAATCTTAGCAACAAGAAGATTTGGGATAAGGATTTAATAACATAATTTTATCTCATATTGATTCATGATAATAGAGGGAAAAGACTCCAATTTATATATTTTTGATGATTAAAATATAGTGCTAAGATGTATTCTGTGATGGAGGGTTAAGATTGAACGAGACGATTGAGGTATTAGCCTTGTGGAAAGTGTCACAAGAGGGTGGTTGAGACAATGACACGTGGCATGGGGAAGAGGGATAGGTGTGATCACATATGTGTGAGCACACATCCATGGGAAGAACATGAGTTTGACAAGTGGAATTGAAATAGAAAATGTAAGAGGAGGGAAATCAATGAGAGTGACATGTGGATGAAAGAGGAAAGTGTAGGGTGGCTACACATGGGGAAGATAATTTCACACATGTCTGAGAAACCAATCATATATTCAGTCAAAGGATGAGGTGGAGGATGATGGTGGCGTGCATGCTCACACATGTGTGAGCATTAAAGAGGGTTAGGGACACTTGTGACATGATGGTAAGTTTGGAATTTTTGAGGAATTTTTAATTGAAAAAATGTTAACGATGATTAGGATGGATTTATTTATTTATTTAATAATATTTAAAAGGATTAATGAGTGGGGGCTAAGGTTAGATTAATTAAATTAATCAACCCTTAGAAGAAAGAGGAAAAGTATAATAAATGAAATAAATTTAATAAATAATGAGATTAAGCAATAAATAAATAATAAGTTATTTAATTAATTATAATAATTTAGAAGATGGTGAATTACAACTATTAATTAATTAAATATTATTTTAATTAATTATGAGATGTAGTCAAATTTGGGGTGTCTTCACATCTACACAACTTATTAATAAAACTTTTGGTTTGGTAATCATCTATCCTCTTCCACAACTTGTATGTGGTAGCTTCCTTCGAAACATTCAAGATGATGGAATTTGCAAGACATAATTGTATGATTCCTCATGCTTTTTATAAAAAATCAAGATTCAACTAATCTTCATTAAACATTTTGGATGGCTTATTTTCATTAGAAACTGCCAACCATTGATCTCTTTCTTCTAGAATATCTTTCATATTCAACTTCCTGTTGAATGCACAAGACAACTGAGAGAGGGATGAATCAGTTGTATATTAAAACATCAAAACCTTCATTAACATTCTGATTTGCATTATTCCTTAAACCCTTAACAACCATTAAACCCTTATCATGCATTAGCAGAATATAAAAACGAGACACAATAATGCAAACACATTCATACACATGAGAACACCTGATTCACGTGGAAAACCCAAGAAGGGAAAAACCACAGTGAGGATTATCTCACATTATAAAGTAATTGCAACATCGAATACAATAGTCTCACTGTCCAAAAGAAAGAAGGGCTCATTGGGCCAGATTAGAAAGAAAAAGATAGAAGATTGTTACAATGAGAAATCCATCTCAAAGAAACATAAAAGATCTACCATTGTTTCACTAGAACATTCACACTCTCTCTATAGAATGTAGAAACCTTTTGCTCACTATTTCTAGTAGTCATAAGAATCAAAACTCGCACTTCATTTTTCACTTTCACACTTTACATCTCAACACTTCACATCACACACCTTTCTCCAAAAATTCATCACACATATATACCATCCTCAACCTTGAAAACAATCTACAAGGTCAGCTATGCACCTCAAACATGCAAATTCAAATTAGGTCAGCACCAAAATATTCTTACGGTGGAGAGGAATGAAAGAAGACCACATCACACCTTAACTCAGACCTAAATCCACATATACACACCACACCACGCTTCCACAAACACCGAAGCATATTCACAATTAGTGTAAACACCTAAGGTTGACAAAACCTATGTTAACACCATTAAGCATTTAAGTACACACTTCCTTTTATCCAAAGATGACTCACAGACCACACACAACACTTAAACACAATTTGGAATTTTCCATCAACACCCTAAAATCCAACAAGTCTTTCTTAACATATACTAAAATTAAGAAAAAAGGGGAAGAGGATAGGAAGACCTGGAAATGAGGGAACTATGCCAAAAAGCAAAAAGGGGTCCACATAATCACAAATCCACCTTTTCCAATTTAATTAGGAAGAGGGAAAGTGTCACAAATGGTTAGAATTAACCTATGACCCTTAAGGTGAGTCAACCCCAAGTTTGGACACTTTACTGCCCTAACTTCCTTATGACAAAAAAATAGAAAAATATGACAAAACAATAGTTTTGGGAGAAGAATAAAAGTGCATTAACAATCCAATTTATGAGATCTATCACTTGAAATATGAAGTGTTATGATAACACTATCAGAAACAACAATGAATTGACATATCTGAGAAGGTTAAGATACTGTGCACCTATCAACAAAAGTGTCGTAAAGCTTCCTACCAAGACTCATTCACCCAAGGGAAAATGGGTCTTTGTATAGGCCTCTGAAAATTCTTTTTGGAATCCTCGTATGTCATATCTAAGGTTTTGATTCCCTCAGGTTTCACTATCAGAAAGTCGAAAATAAATTTTGTAGGTGAGTTTTCGTATCTTGACAACTTTGTAAAATTGCACTTTTGATCCAATTTCAATCCTTCTTCACCTGCAAATATGCAAACACACAAAGAGGAGAAAAAAGTTTGTTTTTGGTGTATAAGGGTTTGCCTTGGTCAAACCCTAGTTTGGTAATTATACCTTGATATTTAGAAATAATAACAAAATGAAGGAAATAATGAATGAACAAAGCTTGTTACCCCTCACCAAACCCTTTAATGTCTGCCCTTAGAGGACTGAAGTCTAACACGTCTCTCTAAGGATTGGATCTTGCATGAAATGGCTTGATAGATGATGGATATTGATGCTTGAATGCTTACTTGAAAAATTCAAACCTACATCACAATGTTAGCTCAAAAACATGCATGAACACACATAAATATTGACATCATGATAGGATCTTGAATACTGCAATAAATGACTGAGAAATCTACTCTTCAATACTCTTGACAATAATCTTTGTTATAATTTTTCTCCTTCAAAAATTCTTAGGATTAGAATTGATAAAAAGACCTTTTATTTATAGGTAATTTTGTAATTTCCCGTCAATTAAACATGAAAAGCCGACAATTACAATTTGATCATAAAAATGCCACCAAAAACATATTAAAAATTGGGATCCTAAACTTAAGGAGGACTCTTAGACCCTAAACCTGGGACACACATTTTCCAAGATGTGTAATTTGATGTTTGCAATTATTTAATGTAGGTTCCCCTTTCGAAAAATACAAATTATTAGGCTTTTAAATGCATAATTGGATCAATTGGAGGCTTAATTAAGTCCAATTAATTAAGGGGATGCAAGTTCATAGTGTGAAAATTTAAAGGAGTATATTTTTTGACACTATGCATACATCTGAAGAACATACTCATTATGTACACCTAGTTAACCTTCCACATACTGTAACATATGAATCCAACCTTGCGGAGAACCAAAACATAAACAACTCAAACTGAAGATAGATATGAGCAATATAAGCACACTTCCAGATCCGCAAGACTAGAAACCACACCACAAAGAATTGTGGAGCAAAACTATTTCTTTAGACAACACTGCATCACAGTTCACACACTAGTGAACACAACTTCTTCTACTGAATGATCCAGAACTTGAAACTTTGGATGTAACATCTTTAAACACCTCTAATCAATATATCTGAACCACACAAGTAGATCTTCAACCATGAAGAAATGTGGAGAAAAACATTGAACACCACTCTGCCATACTGAACACTCTTTACCACACCGTCTCCTCTTTTATTCATCTTTCTCAAAAGCATTTGGAAACCGAGCACCACAAACACCATCTCAATATCTGCAACACCTTTTTAGCATCTCAACCACACAAGAGGTTGAACATCCACAAAAATAAGCTCATCAAAGCAATACTAGAGTTTAACCTCAATGATACTACTAATGACAACATAATACAACTAATCAAAGCATCTCCATAGGTTAACATCAATGACAACACAAACTTCCAACACTTCCACATCTTGTACCTATATCCATTGAACTTATCAATATCTAAATTATGTTACATTACACTTGTAGGTGTAGAGCCTTAACATGGATATTTACATCTTACTCCTCTAGATGAACCTAATAGCATAACCCTAAAATAAAAAAAACATATACATCTCAACTCAATCACCCAAATAAATAGGTAAGGAAAAAAATAGAAATCATGAAGGAAAACCATGTTATAAGAGGTATGGTGCCCAAAATAAGACACCAAACTCCAAGGTACTCCTTGGTAAAATATGCTCCCGACTATTTTGAGAAAATTCCTTACATTGTCATACCTGTCATATTTGACCACCCAAACTTGAGTACCACGATTTATCTCCATTTCAAACATCAAAAGATGCTTCATGACAAGTGTCCTCTCCTATAATAATGTCGGTCAAGATTATTGTAACCTCTCTCTTACATGTTCTTGCATGTGTATGCAAAATATCATATGTAAATCCTATAATGATGACCTTACCCACACCACAAGATGATGACACATGGAAAAACCATGCCACCTCAATGTGGGACACCTACCTCCACTTGTGAGGCCAAAACATCACCAAAAATAAAATCTAGTCATCCTCAAAATAGGACACCAACTCTCCCACAAGAAGATAAAATCACTAGAAGATGAAATACCAATTACATACAGAATGTATTAAAGTGAACATTCAGAATGTAATGCTAAGACACCTTTTCCCAACACATTTCAATCCTCTTGAAGAAAATCCATCCAAGGTGCCAATTTGAGTCTGTATTACTTTCTCCCCTTGCACATATGACTTGAAGATGCATTTGATGCCCTTGAGAACATGATTGAGACCTACAAAATGTGAGCTTCTCTTGAAGATAAAATTATTTTTTCCCAAATATGTGTGGAAGTGGATCTCATCAAAGGGATTTCTAAAGATCTCAAATTAAGAATGGGATAATTAATCCTCTCTCAAAAACATGGCTATGAATAGGTTCCATTAAAATGCAATTTATTCCACAAACATGGAAATTTCTTTGAGATACTACCTAAGAAATTCGAAGGAAGAAAACACTCAAGCTGATCCCAATGTAGATTTTTAGCTAGATCATTGAATGAAAAAATAAAATTGCTAAAAACCTAGAATAACCTAGTAAGGAAACCCTTTTATCCAATCCTTTCATATATTTATATGAAGCGGTCAAGGAAGAAGAATAAATAAATGAACTAGGGGAAGAGGTCTTGTGAAAGGAGGATGTTGGAAAGGAGCATATCTCCCTCAAATATATGAAGCATTGATAGTGTCTTTTATTTACGTAGCTTGTATTCACATGAAGGAAACCAGGAAGAGCACCTTACAGACCTGCAGACCTACAAGGAAGGTATCCCCCAAGAAATCTCACATGAGGGAGACCGAGCAAAGGGGACTCCGTAGAGTCAGAGTTGGCCACATATTTACTCACAGATAGAACACATTAGGAAGCAGCCACGTAGGATAGTGAACAGATAGTCAAGCAGACCATCGCTAAGTTGTAAGACTTTCAAAGGGTTCCCTCGGGAACCCTTCAAAAGGAAGGAGGGTCCACTCAAGGGACACATTATTTGAAAAGTGAAGTCTAGTCGGTCTGCCCCCAAGCTAGACATAAGGAATTGAAACCGGTCTAGTCGAGCTGCCCCTGAGCTACACGCCATATAACTCAATTAAGGCTTTCGAAGGGGTCCCTTGGGAACCCAATGTGAAGAAGAGGGGTCCACTCAAAGGACACACTGTTCAAAAGCTATCATCTTCCTTCTCAAATCGATTCGTCATCAAGGAATCCTTTTGAAAGATGTTCGCTTCATCAAGGAATTCGAAAGGAAGGACATGCGTCCATGCGAGGGGAAGATTTAAGATTGTTCCCGTGTCAGAGGGAGATTCCCAATTCATTTATTTATGAACCCATGATGAAGGGAACATGTTTCGTTAGGGTTTTAAGTCGAGAATATCACTCTAGGGAAGAAATGTATGAAGGGTCTTGAGGAAAGATTCAGTTTTGCAACGAATGCACTCTTCTATAGATCAAATAGTGTAGAAGTGGTTTTTGTCACACATGAAAGGGACAATTCAAGAAAAGAAGAGAGAAAGATCAAGGGGAAGCAAAATAAAAGAGAAGCAAACACGAACAAAGGGCACAGGGGGATCTGGTTTCACGGGGTTAGATCTGCCTTTATTTATATATATGAGGTAACCGTGGTAAGAGGCAAAATATCATCAATTCCCAACCAGATTAGGAAGAATGCATGAAAGACAAAGTAAAATAAAAAATTGGGTCAACATGGAAGGAATCCTAAATGCTTTTGATGCATTGCATCGTCCCTAATTTATCGAAATCCAATCACAAACATGGAAGAATGAAGATACACATAGAGGAAGGTTTACAACACAAAAGAAATGCCTGTATCCAAGTACCAACAGGGGTGATGAGGGTCATCCAGGCACATGTAGCATGATCACGGGGGAACATGTCACAACACACACACACACACCTAATCTAAAGATCAAGAAGAGGGTCTCCCCTTAACACTGGTCAACTAAAAGGTCGTCACCTTCCCACTCTAGATCATCGTAGGGGGAAGGCTAACGATCCTACAATGGTGTAATGTTAAGGGGAGGAGCATTCGACGCTCCCGCAACAAGGGCCAAGGTAGAGGGACCTATGAGGTCTTCTTCGCTCAACTCTTGTGGGTCTAAGGTCAATAACCTCACAAAGATCGTTGATAGGGTAGAAACTCCATCCACCGAGTAAAACATACACTTGATGAGAGTGCCATGTTTCACCTTGGCGAACGAAGGAGTTTGCACTCGAGGTTCACCGCTAGGCTCACCAAGAGAATCGGGAGCAGTGACAAACTCAGGGGAGGCCGAGACGGGTTATGTTACTAGGACATAACAAGTCAGCGCAAGGCCACATTTCAGAGAATGCAGGCTCTTCTTACATCCTCCATTGTTGGAAGGACCACGCTCTACCTTCTTCTTCGTCGTCGGAGGTGAACTCCCCGTAGATAAGTAAGGAGGGTCGAGGGAGAAGAGGAAAGGATCGCACTAGATACAACTGAAGTATTTACCATATCCATGGGCTTCGAGAAAGGTGAGACATTTGGGACGAAATTCAACAAGGGCGGCTCCACGAAAGGAGCGATAAACACTTGCACCTTTCCAGGTGTATGTGTGCTTGCAGCGGAAGCCGAAAGGGGTTCAAAGCTAGTTTGGATAGGGGCGGAAGGGGGGAGAGAGGAGGACACAACAGGAGGTGCAGTCATCTCTTCCTCCTTCTTTTGTAAGGAGGCCTGCTTGTCTAGAAGAGTCTTTCGTCGGTGCTTACACTTGCGTGCAAAGTGGTTCCTATGGCTCTTCGAGCCAGAAGCTAGAGCTTGCGAAGGGATGAAAGGATTTTGCTCAACCATGGGAGTTTCCTCCATGGTCATTTCCAGCAGAAGGATAGACTCCTAGATGGGAGTAGGAGGAGTAGGCTCAAAAACAGCAGGGGGAATCGACTCCAATACCTTAGTGGTGGGTCTCTTTCCGCTTGGGTGAACGAGAAGAGGTCAAGGGGAAAATTCTCTTTGCGAGCCTCTCTTCCTACCATATAGATAGTACCAAGGTCCAAGGGACCTGTTAGGGAGGTCTAATATCCTAATCTCGGGCTTTCACCAAGGAGAAATCATCGGACTTAGCGAGGAAAGCCTAGGCTTGTTCATCCAATACTCCTCCCAAGAAAGGGGAGTAGACGAGTCATCCTGAGAGGGAACGAGCTTCTCCTTTCCCTTTCGGGAGGAGGAGGCAACTAGCAGCTCAACTATAGGAAGAGTCAACTTTGGTTGTCCTTTGCCTCCAGTATTATACTTCACATAGTTCTTGTAAATTAGGTTCGTTCTTTGTGGGAGCAGACCAACCAGAGTGGTCCAAAATTGATCCAACGAGTATCCCCCACAAGATAACATAGGTTGATATCTAGTATCATGCACCACATGCACGACACCTTTGTCGAAAAACTTAAGGCACTTATGAATTATGAAGGTGATCCCATTCATGAAAGCTAGCCAGGGTATACCTAGCTTCACCCTGAATAGGTCTGACTCAGGAATGACATCGAAGAGCGTGTCTACGTTCCTAGGTCCCACTAGGATGAACAACATTATCGATCCATAAGGTTTAAGAGAAATTCCATCATGCGTACGGATGAAGGAATTTGTTTTTTCATATTCCTCCCTTTGTAGGGAGTTCAAGATTAATGTCTCCTCCGTAATGAAATTCACTCTACTCACAGAGTCAAATAAGACTCCTATCATAATGTTTCCATTGAGGCGAGCAGTCCAATGTAAAGCAGAGAAGGTTTGTCATTTGTTGGCACATCTTGTGAAGTAAACATTACATCTGGCAAGTTGGTTGCAAGAAAAGGAGAGGGAGTAACAATAACCATGTTAACATACGCCTTGAGGTAAGAGACAAAATCAGAGAGATTGATAATCATGTTAGTAGAATGTGATAGAAATGGGTCCATGTATATCTGGAGTTCACTATTAGCTTTCATCACTGATTTGTTCATATTTTGTTTGTTCCCATCAAGATGAATAGTACTGCCCTCGATGTGATCCTGTATCTCATCGTGCAGGCACATGTAGCATTCGGTATTGTGTTTGTTAACTTGATGGTACTAAAAATATGTGTTTTCTTCATACCAGTTAGGATATGGTTCTCTAACTAGTTTGGGGGTTGGCATGCTAAGGATCTTATCCCTCAACAACTTTTACAAGATGGAAGAGTAAGATTCTGATAACTTCGTAAACCTTAGGTCGCACCTGAGGCCGTTGTTATCCATAGCGGCTACTACATTTGTGATGGCTTTACCTTTTCTAGAGATTGATTTAATAGACTTCCCTTCAGGACGAGAGCACGAGGAGGAACCCTCGAACTACACCACCGTCTGTTGGTACTCCCGTAAAGCTGCACACAAATGTGCAAAAGAAGGGTATTTCATAAGGGCAAACTTCTCTTGCCAAGGCCTTTGTAAGTTCCCTATGAACACCTTTTGCACATCAGAGTCAAGTAACGAGTATGATATTTATGAAAAGAGTGCTTGATATCGCGCTATGAAATCAGTAATCTTCTCATGATCTCCTTGTTTACACCGAACAAGGTCAGAGAAGGTCATCTTCAATTCGATGTTGGCTTGGAACTGTCGTAGGAACTGATTCATAAGCTGATCGAATGTGAAGATGGAATTGTCAGGCAAAGAATAGTACCAGTCAAGTGTTGTATCTTTGAGGGATCGGGGAAACAATTTTTCCATCAACGCATCGTGATGGAAGAAATCTGTGCACAAGGCATTAAAGGAAAACACGTGTGTTTGCGGGTCCCCTTTACCACCATATTTCTTGAATTTAGGAGTCTCCATCCCTTGCAAAAAAGGACTGTTTAGAATTGCATCCAAAAATGGGCAGTATCAGAAGAAGGGTTTGAAAATGGGCTGAGCCAAGGCCCGGGAAAGGTTCGCCAACTAGTTTTGCATCTTCCCCATATTCTGAAGAAGGGTGTTCAAAACAGGGTCATTAGAAGACATAGGACCACTGGAACCATCGCCAGAGCCACCGCTTGGACCGCCACCATGACTGCCGCCAGAGCCACCACCAATGCCACAACTACTAGTGTGACCTCTTCCGGAGCCACCACCACTTCCAAGGTCACCACCATGACCTCCACTGGACCCACCCCGCCAGTACCACCTCCACTTCTAAAGTTTCCGCCACCATAGCCTCCACCTATCATCTCGCTAAATCCTTCACCACTAGAGGCGACATAAAGGGTGAAGTGGAAACCTAAAGGGTTCCTGTTTACTTTGATAGTTTTAGAATTCTCAGAAGTAACAGGTGTACTAACCGAAGGGACCGCGTCAACCATGTATATAGATGTAGGAGGGATCAACATCTCTAGCTGTCTCTCACATTCTTTGAAGAGGTCACCTCATACCATGCGACTATGGTTCAAAGGGGCACATGTTTCAGCCAAACCAGTGAGACTAGCTAGGAGTTCTATGCCTGTTGGGTCTTTTCCCACCATATATCTTATTTCTCTGATTACCTTAGCAACCCTAGCCAACTTTGGGTTTCCTTCAAGGTGATTTTACAATGCACCCAACCCTTTACTAAGGCTAATAACGTATTTAGAAGGGATATGGATGACCTCATGCTCATCTACGGATGAGGAGGTCGGTGACGTAGGAGGGGTAGGAATGCAATCAGTTTCATCAAGGAATCTAGATTCACCTCGCGATACATGCTCCTGCACAGACAGGCCAACTGCAGAACTAGAGAAAATGTTGGTGGTGAAACTAGAAGAGACCTTCGTCTTCTCCATCGGAAGGTGTCGCAAACTTATTTTGACTATGTGCCTAGAGGTTGTAGACTAGGTTATGACGCTCATAAACCCTCACAACACACAAATGCGCAATGACCAAAAGGTATAAGAGAAAAGACTCTAGACACCAACAAACGGGTAGACGTTGCTTCACGTCAGGTTCACCAAAAAATGTAAGAGAGGGGGACCAACCACTGTAAGGCCCCAAGTCACGAAAGGCCAAGAGCAGTATGGCTGCCCTAACTTACCTCAATTTAAAGGAAGCTTAGGATAAACAAGATGAGAATGATGAGGACTATGAGGTCCTTCAATCACTCTACAAACCCGAGAGTTGAAAGAGACTAGAAGAGTCAATCTTAAAAGTCAACTCTGCATTTCAAGTAGCTCTCTGTCATAGGACAAAAGCGCAGTTCTGGGATGACAACGTGACGCATTGGTGTCTCACAGGTGCGCTGGCGTTCGTATGACCAAAAAACTAGAGAGACAAGGTTAAACTTTAGAAGAAGGATTGACAACCTAATTTAGAAGTTTCGGGAAGTGAAGAATAAGATTAAGAAGAATGAAACACATAAACGAACATGATAAAGGAAGTAGATTACTGCAAGGGTGACAAAGATGATTTCACACAACAATCTTCTCGCTAGCTTACTCCAAGATCTCTCCACCTGCACACAGAAAAGCTGGAAAATGTTGGGAGGTTGTTTAGGGACCTCTGCCTTAGTTAGACCCCCATTTTCGGTGTTTCCACCTCCATGGACAACCAAGTTTGCAACGATAGAAATAATGATAAAAAAGGGAATACAAGCAACATAAACAAAAGACACTACAAAACAGTACGTACTTACTCAACCAAAACAATAGAGAAGATAAGAGGAGCTTACCACCTCCATCCAAAGTGCTCAAGGCTTATGGAGGAGAAAATGAGAGGAACTCAAGCCTCTGTTGAAATGGTGTTTGTCTTGCGCTCGGATTATCAGAGTCATGGACTGGTAGATTGTTGCAATGGAGTGTAAAATGCTACTACAAAGCTTGAAATGGATGAATGGAATGGAGAGAATGCTCAAACAATCTTGCAATACTTCTTCCAGACTTGAGAATGGATGAGCGAGTGAAGAATATGAAGGAAAAGGATGAAAAACAACCATATTTGGGTCGTCCAGCCGAAGAGGTGCATTACACTTCGACTTCCAATCGAAAGTGTAATGTCTCTGCAGACTTCAGCCACAAAAATATGCCAGGGATTTAACTGTGTTGCGTGGATGTCCGTGCGCTGCGCGGGAATCCCTGACATAAACACTTCCACCGACACACAAACAGGGCGCCAAGTGTGATGTGGACAACGTGCTTAAGTGGAATTAAGCCTCCGCCTTAGGTTTTCTAAAGTGTAAGGGGGTAAAAGGGAATTTGCATTAGGGGTGCAAATTCATGCTTATACACATAAAATTAAAGTACTACTAGCACGGGAAAATTATCAATGATTCATATAATTAACATGCACTTTTAGAAGCCACCCCTCCATATCTATCAACATTGTTGTTGATCACTCCAGCAAGTGTTGCACCATTCAACATCGATACATCCATATAGTCCATTTCACCATCCAAATTACATTAAAAGATATGAATGTTCTTGAGGGCTAAGTTCTTACAATATTTTATGAGTGTGTATTTCATTCAAAACATTCTAATTGACAAATATGTTTCATTGGGCCTAGGTTACTAAATCACACAAACAACCACTTGCACAAAGAATTTCCCTTAGCCAATCAAGCTTCATTTGGGAGTCTCTTTGTCATCCTCATTGGTGATTTGGGTCGACTCCCACCCGTTAAATATATCTATATGTATATTTTAGCTTTGTATGGAACAACATTGTGGTGTAGCTTTAACACAATTGTTACATTGAATGATTTTTCAAGAAGGCGATGAACCATCTTAACTTGAATTTTGTAACCTTTTTTCTAATATTACAAATGTTCTAACCAATTTTTTTGACTAGGGGCTAATGATATCACACATTAATCCTTTCATTAGCGATGTAAACCATGTTGTATTTTAATCCTCTATGCATTTGTTTTAAACAAATTATTTGTTTGTGTTGTATAACAAGCATATATTGAAGTCCTTAGGGGTGTCAAATGTATCTAGTGTCATTCAAAATAAACAAGAGGGACACTTGCACTTCAAATATAGAGGATAAGCAATTGTCTTGCATAATGCTCTTATGCATCGACTAACAAGCTATGCTCACTTCAAAATTATGGGTTGCTACAAGTCTTGTCAATGGAGAGTTAGAGAAAAGTATTGATATAGTTTACAAAAAGCATCTAGTAGCATGTTAGATCTACTAATCTTTACTGTAATCAATTTTGAGCATTATGTGGGTCTAGACCTTGGGATCTGCACAATCCACACCTCGTGCCCATTGTTCCAATTAGTCATGGTAGTCATTGCTAACTCCTACTCAAAATGGTGTGGGATTTGACAGTCCATAAGTCCCAAGGCTTACACTTGAAAGAGAGATAATATGCATCAAAGTTATCGATTGTCTAAGTCTTACATTCTATACAAATTCATGAGTGGTACTTGACAAATCTATTGATCTTTTCAACCTTTAGCTACAAGTAGTATACCTGCATACAAGACAATGCATGTGTCTCTTTCAAAAAGAAAGAGATGAATCATCTACTCATAATTATCACCTCTCACCTCATATTACTAGACATTTCAATCGACAATATACTCGAACTCCTTGTTAACTATACTTTGTCTATACTACTTTTCATTATCAAATTATAATAATTCTTTTATTTCCTTATATTATAAATAACTATCACATTCCCATTACAAAATAAATGGGAACAATTAAACAATTAATATGGTTTGTAAGGCTTACGGAGTAGACTTTTCCTCAATATATTTGCAAAAATATTTGAGAAACTAAACTCTTTCTCTTGTCAGCGATGATGCAAATACAGTAGAAATAAGAATCTTTTGAGTTGAGTGTACCGTAAAATTTCTAAATTTTGTCAATGAAAACTTGATGGCAGCTGCGTAGTGTGCACTTTGGGGAGATGGGATTTTGGTTTTGATGTTGACGGCGAGGAAAGTTGCGAGTGGCGGCCATTAACAACAGAGAAAGTGAATGACTTAAAATTGTCCCCTTTCATTAATTAAAGGAAAATCAATGTACCGTCCATTACAAGGAGAAACAACGAAGAAGCTAACAGTAGTTCATCAGCAGACAAAAAGATACCTATTCCAAATCATATATCATATACTAGAAAAAATATCCTCATTAAATGTATTGATTTTTTAAAATATTTTTTTTATAAGGTGTGCGTGTGTAATTTTATTTAGGTTAATTTTTTTTTAATTGATGAAAGTGATTAAGTGGGCCACTCATTACATATTATAGAGATTTGCAGTGTAATATGGCTACATCCAAGAGTTTTATGTTACCATGTCTAGATTCAAAATCAGCACCTACTTATCATGTGTAATAAAATTGTAGAGGATTTACCTCTACCATATTGATCTACCTATCCTTAGCAGGGTGCCATAACCTACCAATTGTTATATACATTCATTCAAAAATACATCTTAGTACAAATATTAACCCTCACCTTCTTCATTTGTATCCATCTCTAGAGGAAGATTTAACAGAGCAAATGATTTAACAAAGCAAATGATCAACTCACTTTAGAGTCATCTTAATGCCCATGGAGGTCATGAGGAAGCTAATGTCGTAGTTGGCTTGGTGGCGTCTGATTTCTACGTTCAACCCAACTTCCCAAATCATGAAATGGATCTAGAGGCCATTAATATATGAATTAATTTGTGGCCAAGCTATTCCATCTGGATGGAAACCAAGGCCAACCACCACTCGTCATAGGAAGTCACACATCCCCCATTGCAAGTGGATTCACACCAAGGCCAACATCATCCTCTCAACATCTGTAGTCTCCTCCCTCACGTCCAACAATATGGCCATGAAAATTAAAGCAATATATGTGTTTACTTGGTATCTCCCGATTGCATTGACATATGTGTCACCCAAGACCATTCAAATTCCATGTATTACAATCTCAGCCGTCTTTAAGATCTCCATTAGCCTTCACTCAGTAATCTCCCCAAGGAAGCCCATTTGCCTTCTTTGACTTTTAGACACATTATTGTGTCCATCGTGCAACAACATAAATGGGGAGTTCCCTCTTCACTAGCTGCATATAATGTGTTATGCCCATTATTATGAATGAATTCTCAAGTACTTCGACCTCACGATCCTTAACTTCTCGTTATGGTGATTAATATTTCGCTTACTTGTAATCATAACCATTCACCCTTCAGATTGTTGTAAATGAAGGTAATATTGTAGCTTAAAACTTGTAAAACTATGAGACTGTAGATCTAATTAAGTGTTATTTGTCACAATTCTTTGTGTATGATTAATCTATTTAGATCAATTTTACCAATTGTAGAAAAAGATAGAAGATTGTAGAAGAATGAGACAAGGTGATAGAAGTGACACAACATATACGTGGAGAAACCCTTTCGGAAAAAAAATCCACTAGAATCAATAGTGCTTGTAATATTTAACCTTAGAACAAGATTACAATAATACTGTATCAATCCTTGATTGATATGCTTCTTTTCCTTCAACAATCCTTCTTTACAACCTGCAATAAACTCTCATACACTTGCTGCAATAAATAGACAATTATCGAGCATTGTAAACTCCTAAGAGTTGCACAATATATGAGCATAAAGCTCCTCACAAAAACCTACGCCTAGATTTGGCAAGTAGAGTTCCACAATGTAATCTGAATTCAAACCAAAGTCTTCCTGAATTTAGGTGCCCCAAATTGAACACTTAACTAAACTCTGGTCAAGAAGATACCTTGGAAGCTTCACCTCAAAGTTGGCGTCCAAGAATGGGCCCACTTAACCGAGCCTTGTAAATATCTTCTCATGCAAAAAGTGTTAATTGAAAGATGCCAACTTGGGTGCCCAAGGTGGACCCAAGTCAATCTTAGTTAATTGAAACATATCTTTCCACCAATTCATGCAAACATTATGCATGATTGATCATCCTCACTTAACTGAAAGTATCCACCTGTTATCTGTCATGCAACTGAATTCATTAGTCATGCAACTGAACTCAACTAACATGCAACTAAAGTCAACTAGCATGCAACTCGAAATAACTGCATGCAACTGAAGATAATTGAACCATAACTGAACTAAACTAAACTAAACTGATAGTTCCACTGCACTCATATAAATATCAATCCCTAATTTGTAGGAACACAAATTAACTGAAGCAAGGTGGGTTCCACCTTCCATGTGGCTGCCCCATGTGCTCCTATCTTGTAGGAGCTCTTCTTGGATGTTCCCACATGTTCCTATTATTTAGGAATAATCACAAATGTTAATTTACATGTTCATTCCATTCAAATTTAATCTCTTTCTAATACTAGTGTTGGGGAACACTTTCCAAGGACTTAGGAGATACATGAAATATGTTTAGGAATGCAATTAAATGGCATCCTATTCCCAACATTCAGACATGTCCTCTTCTCGAAGTATCTTGTTCCATACATGTTTAATAATGAATAATAAGTAAAGAGGCATGGAGAATAGAGAGGTGCATTGCTGAAGATTGAAAAAAAGAATGAAATTTCAATGCAAGTTGAAAAATATTATGCAGGTCGTGACTAAGATAGATAAATAAGGAAGGAAGGAGATAGTGAAAACAAAGACATTCAGACCCAAAAGAAATTTGAATTATGTAGAGTAAATTTTACACAAGTTGTATACATAAGGTGTTGAATAAATTTGTAGACAAATAAAAGAACACAAAAATTTAAATAAAAAATGAAAATAAACACAAGGAGAGAAAACACCAAGATTTATAGTGGTTCATCTTAAAAGACTACATCGAATTACTCCATTAATCAATATCCAAATACAATACATCATGCATGGACTGCACACATGGTTTTATACAATCATATTAAGTTGTCAAGCAAAGAGTCAGAGAATGTCAATAGTTGTGACAGTTGGACTTCACATTCCCAACAATCTCCCACTTGAAGTCCAATTGGCACAGTCCTGCACAGTAACATTCCCTACATTTCCACTTCTTTACATCACAACCAGACCCATTGAAGATTTTAATTTTTCCAAACTTTGTTCAAGAACACTTCAGATAAGTCTCCTCCAAAGCATGTCGGATTTAATAACCTCCATGAATTTTAAGCTTTCCATTTCCTCTCCCACATGGGAAAATAATTTCTTCTCCTTCTCATCGAGCGCTTGCTCTCCCCTTATTTCCTCCTACCTCACGACATCATCCTCCAAACTGATATACCACTGAGGCTTAATCATTGGTTCCACAAAATCATCACTTGGTGAACATGTGCCAAAAATCATCTCATTATCTACAGAGCCTCTGTAAAGACCCTTATTTTTCAAAGCTTCGATTACTGCCACTCTGGCATCAAACTGCTTCAATAGATAAAAATCCATTGGGGCCAACATTATCAATTACATTAGCAATCATAGTTCGTACAAAATGATCATTCCTAGCAGAGATTGATGCTATAGCTTTTATGTCATCTCGTCCTTTAACAAGCCTAATCTTCTTCTCTAGCTCCTCCATAAGACAACCCACCTGACTATTGGGAACAATCATGCAAGTAATTACAATGCCATTGGCATATTTCTCAGCCGCCATATCTACAACAATGTTGGGATGGACCCTTAACAAAGCATCTTGCGTAGGTGACGGCCTCTCAACGACCCCATAAAAACCAGCATGGTGATCTCCCTTCGTCGATGCAGAAATAAGTACAACCCTTTCCTCACATCCTTCCACTACCTCTTGCATATTTATCTTCGCCCCAATTTCACATCGTATTTGAGATATAATACTGCCCCCTTTTTCCTATAATGCCTCCTACCTTGGCCTCGGCGCACAAAACCTTAAACACTATATCTCCCTTCTCTATGTGCGATGCCTAAAACTGCTTGAAGTGATACCCATTGTCCTTCACTCCTGTGAATGGCCGCTTCATTCCTTGATTGATGAATCTCCCACTATGTTTGATTAGTCCGTCTTTTTGATGAGGATTTTTTCTATGTTTCAAGAAACTCCTCTGTGTCTTTTCACCTCCTTCTTGTTGAAGTAGATTCTTAGAAATCTTTACATACTCCACTGTCGCGTTCTTTTCTTCCTTTAAGATCACAACTTCTTTGTTCAAGTAATCCTCTCGATTCTCGACCTCTTTCTTAGGTTCATCTTCACTCACCTAGTTCCAGACTGCATCCTCCTCTCCTTGGGAGGCATCCTCCTCATCTCATAAGGAAAACTCCATAGTCTCTCCTTCTTTGTTATTTTCTTTCTCTTTGCTAATTGCAGCCATAACTACATCAAAATTCGAGAAGGAAATAAACCTAGCATCCTCCTCCTCTTTAGCCAAATCCTTCTCATTTTTTCATCCATCCCACCAATGAACATGACGCCTTGTTTCAGGTTGCACTTGCACATTACTTTCTACCAAATCTAAACTGCCAAGAAATTCTTCAATGATAGAATCAACTTCATCATCTGAAACTCCCACTTTAGCCCGTCTCTTCACTATATGAAAGCACCCAACTCCGGGATCTAACACCCAATCGTTTTCTATCTTTGCTCAATACTTCTCCATGGCTCTGATACCAATTTTTGAATAAATTTGCAAACAAATAAAAGAGCACAAAAATTTAAATCAGAAATGAAAACAAACACAAGCAAAGAAACACCAAGATTTCTAGTGGTTCGTCTTAAAAGACTACATCCACTCTCAAAGCAAGGAATTACTCCATTAATCAATATCCAAATACAGTACATCATGCATGGGATACACACATGCTTTTATACAATCATATTAAGTTGTCAAGCGAAGAGTCAGAGAATGCGAATAGTCGTGACTGTTGGACTTCACATTCCCAACATAAGGCAGGTGAAAATTGAATAAAATTTGATTTGTAGAGTTACATTATTCTTGAAGAGAGATGAAGAAAATAGAATTGTGAATATGGGAAAATCAATTATAGAGAGGGAGTTTAAACGAAGAGTTGAATCGATAAAATTAAATTGAAAGAGTATTAGATGATAATTGATTGTATGCATATAATCAAATTGAAGAAGTAATTAAATAGACTCATTAATTTGCCTTCAAATTATGTTACTAGTAGAATGTGTTAATTGGATAAATGAAGAATTGAATGTGAATGTCTTTGAGCTATAAAATTCGACCGTTCCATAAAATTATGAAATTTAATTTGCACCAATTTCCCAATTTGTAGCTTGGTGCACCACGTTATTCCCTTCTCTATATACATATTTAATGCAAAATATTTCGATATGATTGAGTAATTCCCAAATAGGTGCCAATCACTTTTTTAACTTCCAATTTAGTGTATCTTTCCTCTTAATGACATTGCTCATAATTTGTGAGTCCCCTTTTAGGTGGAATTTACTAAAGTTATATTTCCTACATAATGTCATTTCTAATAGAGTTGTTTGGAACTCATCATGTTGTTATGGGTTTCTTGGGAAAATTTCTTAGCAACTAACACAAATATTTTGGATTTTTCATCCCTAATTACACATCCTGTTCCTGGTAAGCCTGGATTTCTATAAAAGGCACCAAAGAAGTTCACTTTGACCCATCCTTGATTAGTAGGATCCACCAAGCACTGAATCAAGTGTTAGAAGTCTAATCAACCTACTGAACCCTATAAATGAGGGTTATTCATGTTAATGTTATTCATATATGATTTCAATATATAATTTGGTATTTTGACATATTTACGGATTCAAAACTGTATCTAATGTTTTTTTATGTCATATTTATTTTTAAAGGTTAAGTCTAATATAGTTTTCATCTGTTTGTCTAATATGGATTGTATTGTATATGCAATTTTATCCTTTAGTCACGACCACAAACAAGATAATGTCCTCCTTTTCAAAATTCTAATTCCGATATTTTGAGGTCAATATTCTCAAAATGTAACTATTATTTATTAATTTGTGGGTGCTAAAAGTTTCAATTGTATGTCTAGGGTTGTGCATATAAAGATATCATCCTAAGATGCTTTCACATGATTTAAGTCCATGCATTGATAAAGTATGAGAAGAACAAACTTCAATATTTCCTCTATTTCTTAAGAATTACTCATCATTGGACACATCTCCTAGTAACTAGCATCAATTCCAATCAACAATCAAAATTTATTTTCAAGGCACATTCCAAATACACCTTTAGACACAATCACTCATTTATTTGCATCAAGCTACAACAAGAATTAGGGATCAAATCAATAAAATTCATTACCACCACACATTAGCATGCATTGCCACTATTTATCACTTTTTTTGTTGTTCATCTAGTTTCGAGGCCTCACTAAGGCATAAGGAAGTATTGAAATTCAATCACTACAATATACTCCTTAGCACTGAAAAGTTTTCCTCACTTTATCTATATGTCAAGTGAAAATGTCATATAGGTTACGAAGGCCTAATTATGTATAGGATTAAACCATACCACTCAAACAAGATGATAAGTGTAATTTATCCCAAACATCCAATTTCTATAATTTCAATAGTCTCAACTCTTTGGTCCAAAATTTGGTTCCAAATCTAAGGTATCAATCTCCTATCTAAGTGCGACGTTAGCCAAAATCCATGTTCCAATTGATTTCAAGGTACAATACATCTCAATTTCATTTAAACATGTGTCTAATTTTTGTCTTCGTTAGCTTACCTTAATCATCTTATCAAATATTTAAGCCATGTATTATATCTAGGGTTTGAATTACATATATTGATATATACCTAGATATATTTTGTAGGGTGTGTTTTTATTGGGTTAAATTATGATCAACACATAAATTGTATACATATCCATTAGGCATAGATTTTTAAATTTGATTGCTAAAAAATATCATCTTTTTTTAAATTTAACTCCTCACGTGCTTAGTGTTTTTATTGTAGGGTTTGATCCAAGTAATTGATTTTAACTTGTGGATCCCCTCTTGTATAATTTTCATTGTAAAATATCTAATCATTGAATCCTATCTACCCTTTTATTTTTCTTCAATTAATGTACATGTACCAAGGATTTTAATATGTCCTTACAATTTCTTGCATTTAAACATTGATGGAATCATGTCCTACCATAAGGATGGTAATGCATGTTCCATGGATGCATTATTTCATTATGTATATGATTTTTATTCTTCACGGAGCTTTCCATCGATTCTCCTTCCATTTTGGATGTGTTCACTTCACTTGTAAATGAGTTTCATATTGATTATGCTTCTCCTATGACTACTGATGGTGATTTTCATGAGCCAAATGTTGATTGTACTCTTTCTATGAATAATTATTATGCACTTATGATTGAGTGCATTTCATTTTTCTTATAATATACCTAATGAGGAGGTACATTATGCTTACTTATGTGATGTACTTTTTTTCCTCCACGCATGAGTTGCTTCATTTCATGATTATAACACTGCAAAAAACCCCCAAATACAACCATTTTCTTTTCAATTTACATAAGTGAACATAGCTAGGTAAATTATTTTATTATTAAATTTAATAAATTACACTCTTTGTTTGTACTAACTCATGTAAATATGATAGGTACATCATGTCTTGACCATTCATATCTACTAACTTTAGATAACAATTTTAAATTGGTAACTAGGTTTTATTTGAATAAAACATTGTATGACCATTATATGATAGATATGAACTTAAAAACTATAATATTATGATTTAAGGAATAATTTTCACTTGATTCAATCATTAACTAATTGATTTAGTTAATTTAGATTAGACCCTCAAGTGAATGATGTATGTTTCTATAGTGATTAACATCTAAATTTCATTTTCCTTTCTCAAGCTTTCATTAAATTTCACCACTTGCGTTAGTCTTTAATTTAAGGTTTAGTCATGAAAATTTTCTCTCAAGGCTACAATCCCCTCTTTCTTGTTACCATCAACTTCCTCTTCCCAACACTTGAGCCTTCCATGGCTCCTCCCTCCTACCAAGATACATCCATTCAATCTAGGTCCTTAGAAGAATAGAATGCTTTACTAAAAAATATTTTCTTAGATGTTATGATAAAAAAAGGATGTAGGAAAGAATGAACCTTAACATCATAAAAAATGGTATCAAGTTCCCAATGAATGTATCTTATGAGGACATATTGATGAAATAATAGTGGATCTCTTCAAGAATTCACAATTGGAATTGTTTTTGAGTGTCTCCTAAATTACTAGAATAATGGATAAAAAGAGTTAAGATTAAAAATATTTGGTGGCATTGAAATCTCTACATATAGTAAGAGACTTGTTATCCCCTCCTTCACTAACAAAGAAGATAAGGATATAATTTTTAGAAGTGTCCCTCAGTTCCTTAGCCCATCTAGTATCTATTTGAACAATTAAAACCACAACTTCAATCCATTTGAATAAAAAATCTATCCAAGGTGGCAATTTGGGTTCAAATTCGATTTCTCCCTTGCTCATGTGGTATGAAGATGAATTCCAGGCCATTGGAAACACAATCAAGGCCTAGAAAATGTGATATACTCTAAAAGAAATAATTTTCTTTGTCTCCCAAATATTTGTGGAAGTTGACCACGTCAAAGGGAACCCTAAATCTCTTGAATGGGAGAAAGAATCTTATCTCAAATAGCTGACTATGAATAGATTCCATTGAATGTAATATATGCTAAAAACATACATATTGTTTAGAGAACTTGCCTAAATTTTTTAAAGGAAGGTAATGTTAATTTAATATTTATGTAAAGTTTTAGCTGATTCATTGTAGGAAAATTAAAGATACTCAAAACCCACAACCTAGTAAGGAGCACCTTGTATCCAATCCATTAATAAATTTTGATGATATAGTTGAGGAAGAAGAAGAAAATATTGAACTATTGAAAGAAGTCTTACCAAAGGATATAATGGGAAAAGAGCATATTTCCTCATTTCAACCAAATATATGAAGAATCCCTATTAAAATAAATATTTATAAATTATTAGAAGAGATAAAACCTCCTTCCTTTTGTTAGAATTGTGAAAAATACGAGTCGTAGGATCAAACAATGAACAAAGACACCTTCCACGCAAGAGAGAACGACAAACAATATATGCAATATTCCTCAACAAAAAAAAGCTAAAAAATAAACCTTGAGAATTTTCAAGGAAAATAAAAGTCCTCAAAGGTCGAGAGTTCAAGAGAATAGAAGTGTAAAATTTGAGTGATAATACAATGGGGGTTGATTGCTATATAGGAGCAACCCTAAATGGTAAAGGGATTAGATTAGGACAAGTGTCAACATCACATACAATGAGATATCATGATCTAATAATACTTTGAACTTCAGTTTAAACATAGAAAATAACTTAGTTAACTTAATAAGTTATTCCTAATTTTAGCTTAAATGCATGAGAATAAATTAGACTAATAATCAATTAAAGATCAATTAATTATTAGCTAATGGATGATTACTCTAACATCTCCCTTAAGATGAACTTAGGGAGTAGCTAAAACCCTAAAGTGAGAATACATGATAGGTCTCAAAAAATAAGGCGTGGTGAGGTACCCATGTACAAACAAAAGATCTCTCAAAACTGGAGAAAAGGAGAAAATCACAGTGGGAGAAAAATTTTCTCCAAAAGAGAGAAAGGTGAATGAAGGGCTAGAAAAGCATCCAAATCAAGGTGAAGGACTAAGAATCCTCCCAAAAAATTGTCCCAAAGAAGAGGAACATGTAGAACATTGTTGAAGCATGAAGAAGTTGTAGACTGTTGTCGAATAATGATTGATATAGTACTGAAATGAAGAACCTCTAGAAATATGAATGCAAGAGTGTCCATATGGTAAAAGCTCCATCTCACTTAAATGCATGTAACCAGTCGTTGATGTATGTTGCATCTGAAAGTACATAGGAATAAGAGCTAGATACATAGATCACTCAAGTTTGAAAACAAGGAAGCATTAGCACTAATAGTAGAAACCCCTCCATAAAGTTGAAAAGGGAGAGCCATGATAAGTACACTGAAATTGTGTGAAACCAAGAAGTGCATGAAGGAGAAATAACTTGCAAAAAATAGATACATAGATCACTCAAACTGTGAAAACAAGGAAGCATTAGCACTAATAGTAGAAACCCCTCCATAATGTTGAAAAGGGAGAGCCATGATAAGTACACTGAAACTGTGTGAAACCAAGAAGTGCATGAAGGAGAAATAACCTACAAATAAAAAGGTGTGCAAACTAAGGCACACCTAAGGCACACACACATGCAACAAGAATCACTAGGATTCACTGTTGTCATGGAAGGCCCGACCTTACTTGACAAAGGTGATGGTAAACCAAAAGAAAACATTAACCCCCCCATGGCACTTTATATCATAGTATGAGTACAAAAGGCACAACATGATGCACAAAATCTCCAAAAAGTATACACTAGAATGAAACTTTATCTTAGTGTGTCTAAATAAGAGAATGTGCATGAAAAAGATGTCTACAATGCCCAAATAGGACAAAATATTAGAAATACCTATAGAACAACCAAAAATGAGTCATCCCATGCAAACAAAAAGTTTCCAGGAGCTAAGACGTCCAAGTAATTCACCAGAATATGAAAACACAAAAAATTGAATAAAATATACTTGGAGAGCAATTTGGAAGAAGTGAATGGATGGCTGTGAAGAGCTCTGAAAGACGGTTCCAACGCTACTAAAATTGTGAAAAATGAAAAAATTGGTCAAAAGTTATGAGCTCAGGACTGAAAACAACACCTCTGACTTCAACAGGCTGTAGAATGCACCAGTAACAAAAATAGGTGATGAGACCCACACCACTAGAAATTTGGCAGAACTAGCTTTCTGATGATATCTCATTTGCCAAAATTTGATATCGGATACCCAAGCTATGGCAAAAAAAAAAGACCCCCTTTAGAGCACAAAGGGGTCTTAAAGGGGCCATGATACCATGTTAGAATTGAGAAGAATGCGAACCATAGGATCAAACAATGAACAAAATCACCTTCCACACAAGAGATGTGCAAACAATATATGCAATATTTTTCAACAAGAAAAAGCTACAGAATGAACCTCGAGAATCTTCAAGGAAAACAAAAGTCCTCAAAGGTTGAGAGTTTGAGAGAACAAAAGTGTAATCTCTGAGTGATAATACAATGGGGGTTGAATGCTATATAGAAGCAACCCTAAATGGTAAAGGGATTAAATCAGGACAAGTGTCAACATCACATGCGATGAGACATAATGATCTAATAATATTTAGCTCACTTCAATTAACATAGAAAAACACTTAGTTAACTTAATAAGTTATTCCTAATTTTAGCTTAAATGCATGAGAATAAATTAGATTAATAATCAATTGAAGATTAATTAATTAATTATTAGTTAATGCATGATTACTCTAACACCCCCTTTAAGATGAACTTAGGGAGTAGCTAAAAACACTAAGTGAGAATGCATGATGGGGCTCGACAAACAAGGCCTGGTGAGGTACCCATGTACAAACAAAAGATCTCTCAAAACTGGAGAAAAGGAGAAAACCACAGTGGGAGAAAACTCCTCTCCAAAAGAGAGAAAGGCGAATGAAGGACTAAAAAATCCTCCAAATCAAGGTGAAGTACTAAGAAGCCTACAACTAAACAATTGTCCCAAAAAAGAGGAACATGTAAAACATTGTTGAAGCATGAAGAAGTTGTAGACTACTATCGAATGATGATTGATATAGTGTTGAATTGAAGAACCTCTAGAAACAGGAATGCAAGAGTGGCCATATGGTAAAAGCTCCATCTCACTGAAATGCATGCAATGAACCATTAATGTACGTTGCATATGAAAGTACATAGGAACAAGAACTAGATACATAGATCACTCAACTGTGAAACCAAGGAAGCATTAGCATTAATAGTAGAAACCCATCCATAATGCTGAAAAGGGAGGTACACTAAAACTGTGTGAAATTGAGAAGTGCATCAAAAATAAATAACCTGCAAATAAAAGGGTGTGCAAACTAAGGAACACCTAAGGCACACACGCATGAGGCAAGAATCATTAGGATTCACTATTTTTGTGGATGGGACACTCACTTGACAAAGGTGTGATGGTAAACCAAAGGCAAACATCAACCCCCATGGCACTTTATATCATAATGCAATTACAAAAGGCACAACAAGATGTGCAAAATCCCCAAAAAGTATACACTGGAATGGCACTTGATCTCAGTGTGTCTACAAAAGAGAATGTGCATGAAAAATATGTCTACAATACCCAAATAAGATAGAATACTGGAAATACATATAGAATAGCAAAAACCGAGTCATCCCACACAAACAAAAAGTTTCTAAGAGCTAAGACGTCCAAGTAATTCACTAGAGTGTGAAAACACAAAAATCTGAATAAAATGTACTTGAAGAGCAATATGGAAGAAGTGAATGGATGGTTGTGAATAGCTTTGAAGACAGTTCCAACGTTGCTGGAATCGCAAAAAATAGAGAAATTGGTCAAAAGTTATGAGCTCGGAACTGAAAATAACACCTCTGACTTCAACAGGCTATAGAATGCCCTAACAACAAAATAGGTGATGAGACCCGCACCATTGGAAAGGTGGCGAAACTAGCTTTCTGACAATATCTCATTTTCCAAAATATGATATCATATGCCTAAGTTATGGCCAAAAGAAAAAAAAGACCCCCTTTAGGGCACAAAGGGGTCTTGAAGGGGCCATGACACCATGTTAGAATTGTGAAAAACACGAGCCACAAGATCAAACAACGAACAAAGACACCTTCCATGAAAGAGATTTGCAAACAATATATGCAATATTCCTCAACAAGAAAAAGCTATGGAATGAATCTAAAGAATCTGAACAAGGACAACAAGAGTCTTCAAAGGTTGAGAGTTCGAGAGAACATAAGTGTAATCTCTGAGTGATAATACAATGAGGGTTGAGTGCTATATAGGAGTAACCCTAAATGGAAAAGGGATTAGATCAGGACAAGTGTCAACATCACATGCGATGAGACATAATGGTCTAGTAATAACTCACTTCAGTTAACATAGAAAAGCACTTAGTTAACTTAATAAAGAACTCCTAATTAATTATCAATTTAAAATTAATTAATTATTAGCTAATGCATGATTACTCTAACACCTTCTCTCTTCTAATAAAGTGATGTAAGAAAATAGGTTGGGCTATATGTTTCGATTATCACCATTAAAAAAGTAATTGAAACATTGAAATATATAATATTTGAGTGAACATTTATATTTGTTACAACTAAAGGTGGTCTTGAAGACAACAAAATGAAATAATCATTAAATAAATCTTGATAAAAAACTAGGATGCTATTTCTTCAAAAAATTAATGTTTAGATTATTCTCATGTATGATATATTGTCAATAATTGATAAATTGTTATAATAATTAAAGGCCAAATTACTAAGTATCACACTAACAAATAAATAAATATTACATCCAAACTAATTATTGATATTATTATAAAATTTGTAAAAATTCATTGACACTATAAAATATATTAAAATTTTGATTTTTAAAATAATTTATATTTGATTTGTTATTAAAAAATTATTTATTATTATATAGATTAGTACTAACAAAAATTTCAAGGCTAGGTGATCATGTGCGAGGGTTCTGCTAGCTCGTGCGATGCTGCGAATGCAGGTGCAGATGTGAGCGACGTCGGAAGGAAATTGCAAATTGGCTCAAGGCTTAAGGGTGTGTCTAAAGGCAAGAAGGGCTCAAAGAAAATAGGTTGGGCTACATGTTTGGTTAGATTAGGACAACTGTCAACATCACATGCGATGAGACATAATGGGCATCCAACAAATAGGTTGGATTTTTCCTTGGGCATCCAACCCAGGGTTGGATAACCATTTGGTACCATGGACATGATTTTCTTAGGAGGATACCAAATTTTCACATATTTTTGGTCATGCTAACCATCTCGTTTGCACGTCTTTCAATGCAAGTTTATAAAAAAATCGTGATGACGTTAAACTCTCTTAGCTATCTAAATATATATATTTTTACGTTTTGATTATGTTAAGGTTTTCATCCATAACTTAGATCTTGTTATTGCCTCCAGTTTTTGTCAAAAAACCAACATGTACTAGTTTTGAGATAGATTTTTACTCGTTCATCGAAACTTGAAACAAATTACATTTTTTAAAACTAGATTCCATTCTACACATGATGAAAAAAAAGAATCGATATTCAATTAGTTTTCAAAAAAATTAGGGGGGAGCATGCTCAAATTTAACTTTTCACGATGTGTCCACTTCAAAAATTCATAAAATATTATAAGGAGGGATAGATATTAGTGATATAAGAAAATAGGTTGGGCTACATGTTTTGACTATCACCATTAAAAAAGTAATTAAAATATTGAAATATATAATATTTGAGTGAACATTTATGTTTGTTACAACTAAAGGTGGTCTTGAAGACAACAAAATGAAATTATGATTAAATAAATCTTGATAAATTGTCAAGATTTGATAAATTGTTATAATAATTAAAGACCAAATTACTAATTATCTCACTAACAAATATATCAATATTACATCCAAACTAATTATTGATATTATTATAAAATTTGTAAAAATTCATTGAATTAGTACTAACAAAAAATTTAAGGCTAGGCGATCATGTGCAAGGGTTCTATTAGCCCAAGTGATGTTGCGAATGTAGGTGCGGACGCAAGCAACAATGAAAGGAAATTGCAGACTGTCGCAAGGCTTAAGGGTGCATCTAAAGGCAAGAAGGGCTTGAAGAAGCTTGGCAATGAGAATGGAGGGGATGGGAAGTATCGGTACTCCCTTCGGTCTATCGCGGGTTCACACGAAACACTAGGTAAGTTGTGCAGCTTGCCTCCCGTCCTAGAGTTTGATCCTCTAGGTGCTGGGAGGGGCTCAACTCAGATTGACGCTGCTCTGATTCTGGTTTCCCTAGAGAAATATAAAAATAGGGTAAATCCTTTCCATGAATGCAGTGCCTTCTGCTTGGATCAAATTTGGTGGGCTTACCCTAGCCCTTCTCCTCCTATGTTGCCTCTAATTCTCGCTTCAACTTCCAACATGGAGCATGTGCAATATTCTGACATAATTTCTTGCTTCGTTGGTGATTCAAAGGTGGTCTTCATTGACAAACCTGCAAACCTCCTTATCTCTGATGTGCATCAGTGAGATCTCAATTGACATTGAAATTCACTCACTGATTTTAAGATTCATGTGTAGGCGGCCATCTTTTGACTCGATTTTAGCCTGGGCCAAAAACTCTTCGAGTGATCTCCCCCTTCCCATGGTCGAATCTCTAGATTTTGGTTTTTTTATGCTTTCCTTCAATTTGGTTGAAGACTTCATTTTTGTGGTGCAAAATGGTCCATGGTTTTTTTGGAAATTTAGGCATTATTTTTGACTCCATGGACCCCTTTCTTCAATCCATCGACTGCCAAGGTCATAGACATTCCTTTGTGGATAAGGCTTTACAATTTGCCTCCCGTTATGCGAACCTTAGATCTCATTAAAAATTTGATAGATTAGGTGGATGTTTTTGTTAAGTTTGATCTAGCAGAGGTTGCTTCTGCTTGTAGATACATAAGGGCTTGCACTTTGGTTGACATTTCCAGACCTCTTCCCCACTCCATTTGAATCCACTCTTCTAAGGGTACTTGGACACAGTTTTTGAATTTTGAAGAGCTTCCTTTCAAGTGTTTTCACTGCAATAAATTGGGACACAAGGTTGAGGCTTGCACTGCTAAGCGTTTATTTGGCACGAGACATTAGTCTCAAAAAATGGGTGAAAAAGTCTAGTGTTCCTGATGCTGGTTTTATATGGTAGAATCACGGGAAGTTCATTTCCCCTAACTCAGTTTTCGAGTCTGCTCCTTTGCCTCCCGCAATGACCATCTCCCCCCTCTCACAGATTCGGCTATCAACAATGCTGATGATTTTCTCCCTATCCTTAAGGAGGATGGCTCTGATTCAGATGGCACTTATCCTTTCATGGAGGATTTGGAAGAGAATTTTGATCATTTCGAACATGATTTATTTTTGGTTCCTCCATCAAAACTTGGGATTGCTCAAAGGGATTGTAGCAAAATCAAACTAGATTGCGGGACTACAAGGAAGAAAGGGTGGAAATCTAATGCACAGAAACTTTGTATTGAAGGCATGGATGCTATGGAAGAAGGTTCTCAGTCGACTATGGAGGCTCTTCTTTCACGACACGACAACAAAACCTAGTTTATTTCAGGTTTGGGCTTAATGCCTCGTGTGCTTTGTACTTGGGTTCTCTTTGAACTCTTTCTAGGGCCTGCGCTTCTCTTACTCTCTTTAACTCTTCTTAGACTTTTCCTCTTCCTCCTGAGATTTTCTTGTCTCTCTATTCTTCATTATTCTTGGCCTGGTTGGCCTGGTATTCCTTATTTTTTATGATTTTATAAAAAGATAACTCTTAAAAAAATAAATTATTATTCAAACTATTTATCTTACATACTTAAAATAATTGTATTTAAATATGCCCTGTAGATGAAAGGTTTCTCGTGCATACTGTCTAATTTCTAATTAATAAATAAAAATACAGTCAAAGATCCATTTACCTTTTCCTTTTATCTGTAGAATCACAATAAATGCGCCGCGTGTTACGGACATTACTGAACCCACTTTAAAGCGTTAGATTTGCAAGCTAAAGCAGACCAATATAGGTACTGCGCCCCTTCTCTGCAAAACCTGGCGATCCATCTTTCAAGTGCGCTGCATCACTGGTTTGGACATGGAAATAACAGACAAAAACATGGGAATATCTGAGGAGAAGAAAATAGTGGTTGGAGTAGACGAGAGCGACCACAATCACGCTTTTGAATGGATCCTTGAATATCTGTATTACTATTGGACTGACTTTCGCATTTTTGGGAATTATTTTTATAGATTAATTGTTAGTTTACGGAATTGAAGACGTGGGATATAGAAATTTATTAATATCTTAGCTTTTGGTGTATGGTTAAATTATGTGGGAAGCAGTGGATTAACTATTGCACTTTTGGGAATTGATTTAGTGGATCACTGGATTTGGAAGTTTGTAAACACTTACAAAATTTGGTGTATTAACAGATTGGAGCCTTCACCTAAAGAAATCATGGCAAATCTACATATGATATCAAAATCTCAACTGAGGGTCATTTTTTCCTAGGCATCACACTAATTACCATGTAAAAATTAGTCTGTAAACTAATTTCCACCATAAAAATATAAAAATGTCAAATTTGAAAGATTACTCTTACAGATTTTGATGTAAAAACAAATCTACATCATCTACCCTTCAATTTTTCCCCTTTCTACTCTTGTCCTTCTGCAATCATGTCTTTTACATGATGGACCTCTCTAATTTAAAACCACTGAACGAATTGTGCAAGCTTCTGGTTTAAACATGTATGATTTTTGCTGGATTTTTCAGATCTTTTTCTCCTTTCTACTCTCGTCCTTGTGCAATCACATCTTTTGCATGACGGGCCTCTCTAATTTAAAACCACTGAACAATTAGAATTGTGCAAGCTTCTGATTTAAACCGTGTATGATTTTTGCTTGATCTTTCAGATCACACTCAGTGATTCATCATTATTAGAAAGATGAGAATGAGCAAAAAAAACATACACAGTTTAAATCAGGAGCTTGCACAATTTAATCTGATAGACTGTGGAAAACTCATACCAACTATCACTGAACAATTCTTCGCTAATGTTTTATTTTATTTTCTATACTTGTCATTCTGAAATTCGATCCGTTGACGTCTCAGGCGCAGCAGCAGGGTTGCTGCCCACGGTCGAACTGGGTCTCAGGAGAATCGGCAGCAGAGCTCTGGAACAAGCAAAGGCCCTCTGCCATAGCCGATCTGTTTGGTTTCTTTTTGTTTGCCGCTGACTCCTTTGACGTCCGATCCACTCATGGGACCCAGAAAAAAAAGTATGTTTCTAATTATATATATTCTGGTGTGTAATATGCAGGGTGGATAATGTGGAAGTAGGGATGGTAGAGGGCGATGCGAGGAATGTGCTGTGTGATGCTGCAGAGATGTTGGTGTTGAACAGCCATGGATATGGAGCTCTCAAACGGTACACATTAAATATATCTTCCCTTCGTCTTCAACTGGTTTGGTTTCTTTTCAGTACAATTGTGTTGAGAAGCAGGGGGCAATTGGTTGCGGTTTACTTGTTCAATCCTTGTGATCTGTCTGGAAGTTGCTGTGGATGGGTGTTGCCAAAACAAAGTTTTTTCCTATATTCAATATAATTCCCCTTTCCTGGTCAAAAGGTATGAGAAAAACATTTTTTTTGTTGAAGGGCTTTTCATTTTCTCTTCAGAATCTCCTGAATTCTATTCGTTTTGAAGTAGTTAGTGATTTGTGTCATTGCTTTATTGCTTTGACCAGAATTTTAAATTCTTAGGAGGGCCTCTCAATCAAGAAGGGAAAAATCTTAGATCATTAATTGTGTTGTTTTCTTACTTCTGGTTCTTCGTCTTTTGTGAATCTCATTTAATATTTATTTCAAGTGTGCAATTTTGGTTTGATTGATGACTGAGAGAAGAGCATCAAAAGAGATTTTATGGGCAAAACAAACATCGATAAAATTGCAGAAAAGAAGAGAAGGATGGCTCTCTAAATATTGGTCACTATTTTTTAAGGACCAGAGTGAATTGAAAATAGGAAGTCCTCTTTTTTATTTGAAAAGAAATAAGGGTTATGGAAATTTATGATATGCAGTCAATAGTTAATTGATAAATAAGAATTAATTTATTTAATATTTTATTATTTTGTTATTATTTAATTTAATTTTAAATTCTATAGTATTTTTTTAAAGAATAGAAGAGTGTCTATATTAATAATATATATTTACGTTTTATCATATCACAATTCATACATTTTGATGCATCAAAATGTTGTAAAGTTTAATAGTTTTAATTGTTTATAAATATATAATGATAAATACATCATATTATGAGTCTACAATAAATATTAATCAATCATGAACATGATAATCTTAAAAATATTGTAATTATTGTTGTCAATAATTATTAACACAATTTTAAAAAATAAATATTTATAAATAAATTTGTGAATATTTGTTTATAAGTCATGAAGTTATCCATTCATCTATTATTTTTCCATATCGAATCACTAATAAACAATTTTTAAAATATGCATATCCAACTTTTCTAAAATGTTTTATTTTTTATAATTATAATTCTAAAGTGTATTTTATAAATATTTGTTTTAATCTAAAACATGTAACAATTTTTGTCTCCTATACTTTCAATGATATCTAGTTCTCTTTTCTTATCAAATTTATGAGTAGCACTATTGATCAATCTGAATAAATCTATACTCCATTGTCTAGTAGTAGCTAGCCTTTCAATATGCCAGTATCGTAAAATTAATAAAATTATACTATCATTATTAATTATACATAAGTCTAATCTCTCATATGTCACAAACTCACAACTATCATTTTTTTTAGTATTGAACTGGATGTTTGTTAGTACTCTTTAAAACTAACGTTTACACAAATAATATCAATTGTGTAAGTAAAGATATGTTTCAAAATGGTGTTTCCAACTTTCATAAACTTAATTTCCTTAGACCATCCGATAAGCTTGTCCAAATGGATAAGTCAACATTACTAATATTAAGTTATTAGAAGAAGATTAATATACAAAGAACACCTGTAACTAATGGAATAATTCTTATATAACCAAACAATCAAAGTTTTTTCGTAAATCAAATTAACCATACTTGTGAATAAAAACTATTTTGAATGCATTAATGTGGACAAGTAAAATAGATATGATACAAACAAAATTCATGATTTAAAGAACCTAGGAATTCTGGTGAATGAAAAAGAGGTCAAAGTTGATCAAAATAACGATTCATAGTTCTTGTTTGTGAATATTAGCACAATTCACTCTCAAAAAGGAAAATACTAAAAATAAAAAATAAAAAGTAAATTATTAGAAAGAACAATATACATGTATAGGATTACAATTACAAGAATATATGTGAAAATATAGAATGATTTTAATTTATGTTAAAAGTAAGTTAAGATTAGGACAAATATTGAGATATTAGGATATTCAAATTATTTCCATTCACATTTGTGTCCAACTCCCATTTGATGGGATTGTTTTAAAGACAAGTTATGTGTTCTTATGTTAAGATTGGCTCATGATCAGATTGTCATTCAAACTCAGCTCATTCTTATAATTTTTTAACATTTGATTAATATTAATATTTAGTTTTAGTTTTGTATTTAATATTTAGTTTTAATTTTGTACCTAATTTTTTTTTTTTTATTGTTAAAAAGTTCTTTATTAGATCTACAAAATAATTTAATTAGCTGACATATAGTACAAATCTTAGAACTGAAATCTAACATCAATTTTACTAATAAATCAAAGACCCAGACAATTATGTATAATTTAAAGATATATTCACCTCGTAAAGATCTCAAATGTTAACTTATCATATATATTATGTTAAACAAATAATGTATCCGTTCAAACATAACCTCCAAATCAATGATATCAAGTTCTTACAATCATATTGTTGATAAATATTATTTTTAGATTAGAGATGCGAAAGCTTTCTGTCATTTGTTTTTACATGACCTCCGAAGGTGAAAAAGCTTCTGTCATTTGTTTTTACATTGCAACCCCATTGACACGCATGTTTTACTTCTATCCACAAGTTTTTCTGAACCAAGCCAGGTGTTGACCTGAGGTGGCAATCCAACTAAGATTAGATGTGGAGAACTGCAACACAATTTTTTAACTCCATAATCTGGAAAGTAAACCACTTCGCTTTTGCACTCCGAGAGGATACTCAGAATCCTCGTGAGATGATGAACTATCATTCCATTCCAAATGGGCACTGGTTCACGATTCTACAGTAAATCATATTTCGTCGTCAATCTGTCAGTATGATTTTGAATTCCTTGTCCATTGAAAAACAAGCCAGTAGGATTCGGAAATCCTGGTTCATAAGAAAGGGTATCTCTTTATTCATATATGATCTGATCATAATCTAAACTACAGTAACATGTCAATAAACTATTGAATTACTAGTCCATACAAAGAGTATCTATATTTGATCAGAGCCCAATTTGAATGATTGGTAGAAGTGATCGATTCAGAATATCTATCCATATTTTCTGCAGACGAATAAGCTCAAAATGTGTCTGTTGAATCAACAAACAATGATACTGGGGCTGTTATTCTTGGTTCTACTACCAACATCACAAGCTTCCTGCAAAATTTCTCCTGGCTGGAGATCTGCAGCAGTAGTGCCAGAGCAGTGCAGGAGAGATGAAGGAGGCGCCAGGCTTATTCCTACACAGGCTTGCAGTCCAGAACAGGGCTACTGCTTGACATCTTTAAGCTTCATCCTAAATACATACTAACTCTCCATTGTGGCATTTAGGACCAACTCTGAAACTCTGATTGCTGCTAAGGTTCTCTGGACAGCAAAACGTGAGTGCCCAATGGCAGAGAACTCCCCTGTAGTCTTCACAGAAAGTTAGGGCATCATACTTGAGACCTCAGAGGGACGAAGGGCATAGTGATAGTCAACCAATACGTCTGGATGGGTGGTTGTTTCTTGATGCCCCTCTGTAGAGGAAACCTGAAACTTTATGATGCTCAACAAAACTCTCCAATATGGCAATCATTCTACTATCCCAATAAGGTACACTGGGATCAAAGATGGAACAAAGGGGTCCGTAGTTTAGTGGTAAGAATTTTCCAGTTGTAAATGGAAGGTTGTAGGTTTGAATATTAACTGGTTTATGAAAGGTTCAACATGGTATCAGAATTAGGTCAGATTGGGAGCCCCGAACATCTATAAAGTGGTTAAAGGGACAGTTAAGAAATAAGCCACACCCTGATCAATAGATTGATCACAAAGAAACCAGTGGCTCAATAGTAAAACACTCCAGCAATAAATGAAAGGTCCAATTCAATAGCAGAACACTCTAGCAATATATGAAAGATCCCAGATTCAAGTTATACCTGATCCGTGAAAAACCCAACACCAGTGACAGCTATTCTTGTGCAGATGCTTCGTCCTGGCATGAAATTGATAAGCGCCAAGTCTTCCACAGATTTATCAAAGTCTCTTCAAGTGGAGTTGTGCTCTATTATAACAGCCCTGTATATTTTACTCGTCCCAGAGGATCCTCTGCTCTAATTTGGAAGCAACTTTGGCAAATTGCTTATGGAATTGCCTGTGTCCTCGCCATTTTACAAGATTGCCGAAAGTGTTCTCTTTACTTGGACATCAAACCTCAAAACATCCTTATGGATGAAAATTTTGAGGCCAGAGTGTCAGGTTTTGGGCTGTCTAGTCTGATAGAAGAGGAATCTCGCGTCTGTATAGTTTTGGAATGGTGTTGCCTCAGCTGATAACCGAAAGGAAGAATATGGATCTGAGCACAAAAATGTATTCCATCGCCTCACTCCTACATCTCATCCGCTCACCGGCTGTATGAAGAGAAGATGCGGATACAGCTGTATGCATCACTCTTCTGGTTTACATTTAGCATACTACAAAACAATAAAATATAAAAAAATACAAAATGAGATAATTTGTCCAAGAAAACTAAATTAATAGAATTTGAAAGAGGGAAAGTGTTTGCGAAACCCTAAAAAAATACTAAATGCCCAACCTATCAAGCACTCTGGATGCGCCAAAATTTGCAATTTTAACCCCAAAATTCCCGTCCAGCAAGTTATTGCAGGATTTCACATCCCCTGCAATATTGGCAAGCTGCACCAAGAGCGATCGGATAACGCATCGGCCATTGCAACACCATGCAGACGGTCGAACAATCTGCCCTTAGGCAAGAACTCGTATACCAACAGATTGAAATCGATCTATTCACTTGAAATGAAACAAATAAGCCTTTAAGATGGTGGTGTACCGAAGAGTCCCAATGTATTCACCTCTACTTCCCCTTCTGTCTTAAATTTCCTCGTGATCTGCTCATGTTCAGGATCTTTTTAACCGCTATCATGCGGTTGGAAAGGAATTTCCTGTGATATAACGCCGTTACCACTGTCAATCTCACGGGTGCGTTGATTTCTGGCAATTTACCGGTATATGCAGCCTACCCAATCTCACGGTGTTACTCTCCAAGCCAATACTTCCAGGGGTTTCTTCCAACAGTCTTTCTTGCATTGTATTGGAGAGTCAACACCGTAAGATTGGACAGGCGTATGTATCAGGAGTCAAATTGCCGGAAATCAACTCACCCGTGAGATCAAAAGCGGTAACGGTATTGAATGTATCACAAGAATTTCCATTCCAAACGCATGGATTCTGGTGAAACTCCTTCCAGTTGGTCGAAGCATTACGCGTGCCCCTTCTAACTCCCTTCTGGATTTCGAGCAAAATTACGCCGTTTTGCGTGAGGGAAGTTCAGTGGAGAAGCAGATGCAAACAGATGACAATGCAGAAAGCCTGAGAGGAAGAGAGCATAATTGCTGCCATATAAATAGCAGAAATCGACATTTTTGAGTTTGCGTGTACCATAATATTTCCAAATTTTGATGGGAATAATAAAATTAGAAATTGGAAATTTTTGAGTTGCGTATAGCCTAAGATTTCCAAATTTGGTTATGTTTGAAGCGGTTGCGTGGTGCGCACTCTAGAGACATGGAATTTTGGTTTTGACAGCACATGATGTTGACGAGACGGAAAGATAGGAGCAGGTAGGTAGTCCCATCTTATGAATGACAGTCCATCACATGGGGGAACAACGGAGATGTTAATAGTTGCTCGGTTATCAGGCAATCATATCAAAGGATCTTGTATTTTTGAAAGAGAGGTCACAAGTTCAAATCTTGCAGGGGTAAGATATGTACACTTTATATTGTGGAGCACGAGTTAGGTGCCTCTTTTATATTGGGAGTATGAGGAGTCTCATATACTCTAAGTCATTTGTAAACCCAAAAACAGATCGCGTGGACTATAAAAGGGCCTTTATTTTCCTTTCAATTCCAAATCTTCATATCAATACAGGGAAAAGATCCGAATTAATTTATGTTAATATATTTTAACAATTAGGTTGGTTAACTCTTATATATATTTTTTATTTATTTTGTTTCATTTAGATTGATGCTTTTGATATATGATTTTAATATGTAATTTTATTTTGATATAATGAGTATTCAAAAAGATCAATTTAATATTATGTTATGTCACATTTCATTTTTAAATTATGTTTTATTCAATTTTTTTAGCAATTTATTCAACTTGGATTATACTGCAAATACAATTTTGTCATTTGGACAAGATCGTTGTTAAGATTGTGTCCTCCTTTTCAAATTTTTAATTACTACACTTTGAAGTTGATAATCTCAAGATTTGATTGTTACGTGTTGATCTATGGACACCAAAAGTTTGAGTTATATGTCTAGGGTTGTATATATAAACACATCATCCTAAGACAATTCATATGATTGAATCACACATTGATAGGATATCAAAATAACACAAGCTTTACTGATAAGTAGGAGGTACTAGGATGGGTGACCTCTCAGGAAGGCCCGATGCTTCACCTCTGTGAGCACCACTTAGATGCAATGAGTGTCAAGTGACCATTCATTATCATGAGAGATGGGTTCTTGTGAACCACTACTCATGAAACATGGGTGAATGAGTTTGACTCGTAAAACTACACGATTGAATCATGATAGTAATATCACAACAAGCTTTACTCTTTTTCTTAAAATTAGTTATCAATCCTCATTTTCTAGTATCAAGCATCAACACCAATCAACTTATATTGTTGAGGCATATTCCAAAGACATCTTCAAACGCAATCATGATTAATTTTTATCAAGCTACAACAAGCAATTAAGGATTAACTCAACAACATCCATTGCTTCTACACATTAGCATCTATTGCCACTTTTTTTTATCACTTTTACTACTATTAACTCAATTTTGAGTCCTTGCTAAGACAAGGAAGTCTTGAAATTCAATCCTTTAATAGTAGGTTCTAGAACCCTCCTTAACACCAACAAGTTTGTCCTACTTAAGATATAATATTAGGTGAACATGTTTTATAAGTGACAAAGGTTCAATTCTATATAAGATGGAATCCTACAACTCAACAAGATGGTAGACATGATCATATTACAAATACTCAACTTCTCAAAATTTAATAACTTGACTTGTTGGTCAAAAACTGAGATCCGAATCTATGTTATCAATTTCCTATCATAGTGTGACATTAGTTAAAATCCACCTTTCATTAATGTCAAGGTACACAACCTTAATCTCTCACTATTTCAATTAAGCATGTGTCTAATTTTCTTTGATTTAGTTCATATTATTTATTTTATCATATTTAGGTCCTTTATTTTTGTATTAATAATAGTTTAGTCACAAAATAGAACTAGTTCAATTACAAGATAGAACCATTATAGTAGCATTTATTGCATATGCATTGTATGTTATGCATATATTAACTTTTGACACAACTACCCCTACTTGCAATCTATCACTATTTTTTGTAGGTATATATCATTTATATACAGCTACATATGTATTATTGCTCCATACAATATTGACTTATTAGAGCCAAAATTAATACTACAGATATAACTATATTGTCCATCTATTGTCTTCCTTAGAAGTTCCTACTTTCACTGCAGGATACCAAGTCCCTCCATGTCAGTAGGGTTTCAGCAGCTACTAGTTCATCATTTGATCTAACTTCTTCTACCATGTAGTCCTCATTGGTGTAAAATTTGGGTTCTCCAGCTAGGTCCTTTATTATATCTAAGGTTTGGATTACTTATTTAGGGCCTCTAGGTGTAAAGCCCAAGGGACAACCCAATAAAAGAGTTTCAATGAGGCTATATGTGTGAAATATTTGATTTATGATAGGGTTTCAACACCATGTAAAGAACAACTAAATAAATGAAATAGAGAGAAGAAAATAATGACCAACTTAGAGTTCTATAACAATAAACTTTTATTATGCTTAGCAAACTATACAAATTTGTGAGATGAAATGTGTTGTTATACCCTTGTTAATCTCTCTTATTGTTTAGTAATCTTTTCTTGATTGTCTAAACTACAAAGAATGATTGTGTATATATTTATATAAAGAGGGGAATATGAGGCATCAATTGTTAGGAAAATGGTGTCTCAACCTTGCAATCACACAAGGTTAAGGTTACTATTTATGTTAAGTTATATTTGAACATAGGATGATGCAGAATTTTCCCCAAAGATTCAGGTTGGCTAAATAAGCATGCTCATAAAGCTTCATTGCAAGATCATGTTTGGATTTGAATATATTGATTTGTTCATTTTTCAAAGTTTCAATCTATTTTGAAGGCCTTAGAGGTATTTTTTAGGCCCAAAAGTGGTTGTAACTAACATAGTGGGTTATAGCTTGATAAAGCGCTTCACGAGCTTTCCAATGGTTCATCAATCAAACACTTGGATCAAAATTTCTAGCCTCCTAAAGTTGGGTCTCCTGAAATGGGAGATGTAAAAACATTTTGGACACATAATTGAGTTGTAAAGTAGTTACATGTGGTGGTGTGTATTTAGACACATCATAGACATTTGTTATTGGAGATAAGGATGAGTGCCACTTTTTAGGTGGTTTTAGCTCATGGTTTTGTAATTTTGTTTGATGGTTTCATTTATTGTTTCTCTTTTATATTAGGTGCGTGAGATAGAGGTTATGTGTGAAAGTCTTAATGCTATTAAGTTGCCTCCAAATCTTTGATTGGCAATACTTCTGTGAGAAATATTGCTTTACAAGTATATTGTAATCTTGTTGATTTTTGAATACTATATTGGACAACTTTTGGAGTGTTGGATTTTCTCCTAAAAGGGGTTTCCCCATGTAAATTATTATGTTGTGGTATGAATGATATTTATGTTTATTTTTATTTATTTATTTTTAAGTTTCAATAACTATTTAGATCTAAAAAGCTTTTGCATAACCCTCCTCTCAAGATTAGTGTAGGAATTTGTTTTGCTACCTTAGCAAACTTGCAAGTGGTATCAAAGCTTGATCACCTTTGGTTTCAATTGTGATTTGTTGGATTTTTTGAACTAATCCTAATTTGAGTGGGAGATTGTGTAGAAGATATTTAATGATTTTGTTATAGGAATTTCATATGCCAAGCACATCAAGGATAATAGAGAAAGAGAAGTCTTCTGGAAACAATTTTGAGATGTGAAAGCTGAAGATGGAGGATATGTTAATAAATCAAGATCTATGGGATGTTGTTGATGATAATGTTATGAGGTTTACAAACCCTACTTTGGCTAGTCAATATGATGTTATGGATTGTAAAGCCAAGGGTCTAATCAAATTATGCTTGATAGACTTTGTTATGATCAATTTCCATGAAGAAACCTTTGCACATAAACTATGGAAGAAACTTGGTGAGATGTATCAAGCCAAATATTTAGTGAATAATATTTTCTTAAGGAAGAAATCATATTCCTTGAGGATGGAAGAGGGTGGACAAATTATAGACCACTTGGAAGCATTCAATATGTTAGTGGCTCAAGTGGCATCAGTTGGTATCAAAATGGATGAGGAGGAGAAATGTTAGATCTTTCTTTGTTCTTTGTCTAATTTGTGGGATTCTATTGTTATGGCTATTGAGAGTACTTTTGTTATCTTGAAGACTGAAGATGTGATGGGTTCTTTTCTCTTTGAAGAGATGAGCAAGGTATCCATCAGTGCCAAGGAGGCCCTAAATTTTTGTTGAAGACCTAAGGAAAAAGGAAAGAATAATGAGAAGCGTGATAAATCCAAATCCAAGGGGAGATCCAAATATCCTAGAAATTCCAAAGCTATTTGCTAGAAGGGTCAATGCAGGATCATGATGGGCCAAATAGGGCCCTCAAGTGGCAATGAAAACACAAAAAAATAGACTTAAGCCACTTCACAAAAGATTTTGAATAGGTTATTAACATAATTTCAAAAATATGTAGGAACAAAATTTGTAAAAAATTGAATGTAGTTTGTAAGCTACTAGGCATTTTTTGAAAAAAGTAATTTGATTTGGTGAAAATTTAAAATTTCAATGCAGTAGTACCTTAAAATTTGGAAAAAAAAAAGAAGCAATTGTTTGTCCAACCACCCTAATGATGGATAAAAATAAATATATTTTTTGAATCTTTCAATATAAGTAGAGGACACATGTCTGAATGTGACACATATTTTTTATAATTTTTTTGCAAGTAAATAATTAGTTATGAATTTTCTAGTAGAAATTTGTAAAAATATTAAAAACTACTTGTCTAGCCACCCTAACTTGGTAAAAAAATTATGTTTTTTTAAAAAAAAACTATAGTTTGTGAAGCATAGTGTGTGATGCATCTTTCAGATTCAAAAAATGTATAACCATTTAAATTTTATAGATGTTTTTCAATCAGCCTATCAATCAGTACTTTACACATAGTGCATGTAGAAAATCAATAATAATTACCTATTAAATTCAAAATAAAGCATATATTATATTGGTAGAATGTTGACAATTTGTTGAATAAACTCTTTTCATTTTATCAAAATCATATTAAAAAACCATTAGCACGAAGGTTGAAGTTTGAAAAACCCTTGAAACCCATGTAAACATGTTAGGGATGTTTACTTTTCACGTTGGACACCCCCAAGCTAAATCCCAAAGCAATACTGAGGCAAAACAAATATTCGTTTCTTAAAGTTAAATAGTGGATATCCATTTTTAATTTAAGAAACAAATATTTGTTTCTTTTAATCAAAGTATTAATATATATAAATATCACTATAGATTTAAATTTAACATGTTATAATATTTATATTAATATAAATATTTATATATTATATATTATATATATGATAAATTAATATATACTAGGAAATATTAATATAATATTATATATAATAATATAATATATTATAAAAAATTATTTGATGGAAAGGATATCTATATTTCTTCTTTTAATTAGAAATATTAATATATAAATATCACTATAGATTAAAATATAACGTGTTATAATATTAATATAAATATTTATATATATTTGAAATTTTAATATATATAATATAATATGTGATAAATTAATATATACTAGGAAATATTGATATTAAATATAATATACATTATATTTAATATAAATATAATATACATTATATTTAATATAAATATTATATGTCATATTATATAAATATAATATTATTAAAAAAAAAATTAATGGATTGTTGCAAGGGAGTTTTAAATATTATATTTATTATAATAAAACTACAAGGAGCTGAGAGCAATATATACATATCTCTCTCTCCCTCGCTCTCACCTTCCCTCTATACTTTTGTCTATCTCCAGTCACCCTCTCCCTCTCTACCTACATTTCTCTCAATTTGTCTCACCCTACCTCTCCCTCCCTCCCTCCCACCTTTCCCCTCTGCCTCCATCTGTCCAACTATAGGCCACTCTCAACTTATCCCTCACTCCCTCCCTCTCCCTCTCTCTACCTCTCCCTCCCCCCTCTCTCTCTCACACACACACTAGACCTCTCTCTTTGTACCTCTCCCACCTTACCTCTCTATCCAACTTTACCTACCTCTCTCTTTATTCCTTGCACCTTACCTCTCTCTACCTACCCCTCCCTCCTCTCTCTCTCTCTCTCTCCCTCACTCTCTCTATCTCCAATCACTCTCTCCCTATATACCTACCTTCCCTCAATCCATCCCACCCCACCTCTCTTTCTACCTACCTCTCCCTCCTTCCCAACTTCCCCCATCTTTATACTTCTCTCTCCACCTACCCCTTCCTCTCTCCCTCTCCCTAAATCTCTATATCTATCTCTCCTACCCTACCTCTCTCTATCTCCATCTATCCATCTTTCTCTCCCTCCCACCCTACCACTTCCTATCTCACTCCTTCCCCCTCTCTCTCCCTCCCTCTCTCCTTCACACACACACAACCTCTCTCCACCTACCCCTTCCTCCTTCCCTAACTCTCTTTATACCTATACCTATACCTCCCACCCTACCAATCCCTATCTCCCTCCTCTCTCTGTCTCTCTCTCTCTCCCTCCTCCCCACACGACATCTCTCCACCTACCCCTCCCTCTCTCCCTAACTCTCTCTCTACCTACCTCTCCTACCCTACCTCTCTCTATCTCCCTCCTTCCCTCTTTCTCTCTCCCTCTATCCATCCCACCCTACCACTCCCTATCTCCCTCCTTCTATCCCTCCCACATTACCATTCCCTATCTCCCTCACACACAAATAACCTCTCTCCACCTACCACTCCCTCTCTCCCTAACTCTCTATACCTATCCCTCCCACCCTACCACTCCCTATCTCCCTC
>CM021110.1:408277919-408392972 GCA_007115665.2 Sequoiadendron giganteum | reverse complement strand
ACCAAAAAAACCAGAACCTTAATAGGCATGGTAACAATGAAAAAAATTCTAGCAAAATTTTATTTTAATAAAATTTTGCTAGCATTACCTTACATGGGTAACAATGTAAAAATATACATGTGCTAAAGAACAAGAAAAGAGCTTAACTTTTTTAACTAAATAAAGGAATGATTGCACAAAATTTTCATTCTAAGGTGGAGATTCCCAACAAATTTTATTGAACAATAAAACAAAACAAGATCAACTTAAATGGAGACAACAATAGCAACCAGAAATTGTTTATTTCCAAATTAACAAATAAATCAAATTTTGGAGCACAAACAACTAAAACAAGAATGAAACCTGATTCTTTCGAAGTATGTGGAAGACCGTGATGGTGCTATGAAACCCTCTTAAGCTCCACTGATTCTTCAAGATTTTCCTCCAAACCCACAAAATTGAGCAAACTTTCCCTTCTCTTTTTCAATTTCTCCAAAAAAACTCCATCCTTTCCAATTTGTGAAGAATTCCAAGATAATGCAAAAATCCTTCCAAAATCCTCAACAACCATCATAAATTTTTGAAAACAGAAATTAGGAAATATCTTTTTTTGTTGAATTTTTTGAATTTTGAATTTCAAATTTGACTTTTAATTTATTTTTCCAATTTTCCAATTCCAATTCAAATTTGCATGCATTTTCAAAATGAATAATTTTAATCTTTTCAACATGAATAACATAATCCATTAATAATTAAATCTACCAAAAGATTAAATAACAATTAATTAAATTAAATTATTCAATAATTGAATCACAAATCCTATATTATTCTAACTCCCCAAATAGACCGAAAACAGGCAAAGGAGCAAAATAGAACAACAGGATTATACAAGACTGACAACACACTACAACTAGGGTGATGACTCGACGCAAAAATCCTAGCTACTATCTCCCAATCGATTGCCGTTGGGCAATGGACACGCTCAAACCTGAGAAACCAGGTGGAGTCGATGTCCTGTACCTGTCAACCTGCAAACACAAAATATATCCACATGCAATAATATGTTATAAATAAGGCACACCGTGAAGAGGAAATCACGAGATCGTAGGGCACTCGCAAGCTAGTGATACGATACCGTCCTCTTCACCAATACAATAATTCTAACTGACGCATCTAACATAGCAGCATAATCGAAAGCATGAAACATCATAAGTTAAATATCCACATGTGTTAATTCCAAACACGACATAATACTCATATCCAAATGGAATATCACCACATCAAAATACGTCATGAAAAAAACAGTGATCCACTGAAATCAAGTACATAGTCCAAGGTATGGCAAAACTAAAAGCATGAAGGAGGAACAACATGGTTAACTGTGGAGTCAAAATGGAGGTATTACAAGTTCACAATGAATGAGGAAATTATAAGGTATGCAATTGTTATCCTCACATTTTACCCACACTTTGACTTGCATGTGAACTACTATGAATCATGCAATATGCATGTCAAAGTAAACAAGTAATAAACATGAAAGTAAATATTGAAACACATAAAAAATGATACAAATAAGGATGATAATTCCACACATACTCCTTGCATTGAGTACTCCATATTGAAACATACAAGAATACATTTTTATGATTAGAACTTAACTAGAATTTGAAATAGGAATTAACAACAATTGCTTAATCTTGATGCCAATGATAAGAAGTAAATACAAAAAGGAAAAAAAAAGAGGGCTACAAAGGAGCCAAAATAAAAGTAATACAGGGGCTATGAAATACCCTTCATAAATAATATGAAGCTAAAGTGACATGAAATTATGGTGGCATGCAACCAATGTGCACATGAAACATGTAAAGAGCATGCAAAGTTAGAAATTAGGATCTTAGGATACTAATCATTGTAAATATAATATAAAATAAGTAAATGAGAATAAAAAAACATAGATTTTACATATTACACTTGAGATATACATGGAGAAAACCCTTTCAAGTAAAAAACCCCATAAAACATCATTTTATATTTTTTTTACAAAAAACAGTATATTAAAAATAGACTAAACCTAGGGACAATCCTCTACATACTTCCACATGGTCAATAATACCTTCTATGCATAGTGATATAATTCAAGTTATAAATATTCAAAATTCTTACACACACTCAATGAGAGACAACCTCTTTAAATATATGAGAAATGGTGGAAAAAAATGTGAAAGAGCATTAGTCACACCTATTCAAAGCAACCATTCATAAATAATTAATAGTCTAATAGTTATTAGACTATAATTATTTTAAATGAGATATGCTTAATAAAGCATATAATATATAAGGTTTCATAACCTTATATTAGAATAATATGTAAATGTTACAAGGATATGAACCCTAATAAAATTAGGTTCTAACACCCTCCCTTAATGTTGATAGGGGGCATCACATATCAGTTTATATAAAATAAAAAATGAAGTACCTTGGAATAACATACTTGTCTTCTTTGACAATGATAAATAGGGACACAAATATATGTCAAGATGAAAACCATGTATTCTAGACTACATGAAAGTCATCTTGTCATAATTTATAATCCCAATATTTTAAAATAGATGTTATATAGATGAGGTCTTATTAAACAATATATTGGAGCTTAGGTCTCAAATTAGCCTCACCCTAGGTTCATTACATAGTGCCCATATAACTTAATACACTGCTTTTATAAGTGGAATATTTACAAAGAGAAGAACTTTAATATATGCCCATAGGACTTAATAAAATTCCTAGAGGTCTTATGTTATGCTTGTTAGGTCTTACATCTAAGGATTTAGCCATCCTAAGGTGTTAAAATGCCTACACAACTTATTTACAACTAAGGTCTTATATTTAGAGGTGCCATTGTTATGCATACTCCTCCTCAACGGAAACTCCTTATGACCAAGCGTTGAATTGAATACATAGGACTAAGAATGTTCAACAAATGAAAGATAGAAAAAGAATGGTATATTTATTTCTTAAATTAAATGTTAAAAAATAGCTAAATAACATGTAAAGATCAACAAATAATTTAGTAAATAGTTGATATTTAGGAACAGTTCTAGCTTGTGATTCCTAGACACTTACACACTAAAGTGAGAAATAAGAAATAAAAATCTACACAAAGAAAAACACTAACATGTAAAACTAGAGAATTGATTCACCTACAGTGGATTTGTCGCATATTTGAATAGATACATCTTCTATTGGTGTCCCAACTTCTACACATGCATGGATTGACTTTTGAAGATCTAACAAGTTATAAGTCTTGATTAGGTCCTAAAAATTAATTAAAAAATAAAAAGACAATTTTTTGAAATGTACGACGAGCTTTATTGACCACCTTCCTCTTGAAAATGTCATCAAAATCTAATGATGTAGGTGTAGTTTTAGATTTTGTATGAGAAATATTAGTTGTGTATATATATGTATGCATATGTACATGTGCATATATATATATATATATATACATATATGTACATGTACATGTATATACACATGTACATATGTACACACATATGTATTTATACATATATAAAATAGATGTATACACATGTACATATGTATTTACACATATGTTTATGTATACACATATAAAATGGATGTATACATGTACATTTGGATGCATATGTGTGTATGTTTGTGCATAAATTTAAATGTATATTTATTATACATATGTACATGTATAAATCCATTTTATATGTGTATACATATATACATGTCTAGTCATGTGTGTGGGTATATATTTATATACATATTTATCTTCAGATATAATGCATCTATAGATACATATATATAGAACACTTTGACTATTATAAATTTAGTTATAACAAAATATGAGAGTGATAATGGAATATATATTTATATAATTTATGTTTTTAAAGTAGCATTTATAGTTTATAATTTAATTTGAATTTTGGTTTAAGGTTTCACTGGTTTATAAATTTTAGGGTTTATGATTAGTATATATGGTTTAGAGTATAAATTATAGTTTAGAATATAAGTTTATTATAAAGGGTTTAGGATATAGGGTATATGATTTAGGGACTAAAGATTTATAGTTTTGTTCATCACTATTTTTATATTTTAGTTTTCAAATTGATCAAAATTATATTTGTGACAATTTAGATAACATCATGTCTTGAAATCATTTAATTTTTTTCTAATTATATTTTTATCATTGATTGCTAACTTTATTGTCATCTTCCCTACCATCATGATCATCATTATAAATTCTCATTAAATCAACTATTTAAATATTAGAAGATAGTAATCAACAACCAATTTTATCTTATCTAAATTGATTTCTTTGTTGATTAAAACTTTCTAATTTAAAATGTCAAAATCTTGTTTGCTTTTCAAAGCCTACAAACCAATACACTACGTGTCGGTAATCCCATGTCCCTTATATGCTAATTGCTAAGTGTGTTTATAACTAGAGTGTTCTCATGCAAATTTTTAATCATGAGAAAAATATAATTTAGAATCTTTCCCTATTTTAATGGAACAATTGCCGTGCAAAAAGGAGGGGCTGGAAATAAGCAACAACTTTATTGTAAAAAATGCTACTTGGCTTCAAGAATTTCTTTTCCTCTTTTTTAATATTTGCCTCCAATATTTTTTTTTCAAATTCTAAGTGCACAAATAGTTATTAATACTATAAATATTCATGGAGCCACCAACTCAACAAATAATTCTCAAATAAGTTGAATAATGACTGTTAGTCAAAATAATCTAAACAACTCTATAAAGATCTGCCCCAAATATTAAAAGAAGAATATTTTAAAAGAAAAATCGACATTGCACAAAGTTTAAAATTTTAAAAAAGATATAAATACCAAAATTTCAATATAAAATGGGTAGGGCCCCAAACCCATTTGAAAAAAAATAAAAATTCTTGCTCCACATTTAATAATGTTTTCGACTTGTTTAATGAAGACCCCATAGTACCATACTATCCTTCATATCTTTAAAAGTGGAAGTACTAAATCAGAAAATTTAAATTCTATTTGGCATATTTTTATATTTCGTTTGATATTTTCTCTATTCGGAGAAAAGTTAAACAGATCTTGGCCTGTACACTGTATAAACAATTTTAATAGTTCAGCTCGAATTCCACCTTACAATTAGCTTTTACACAAGCAATTAATTATTTAACATTTTGTGGAACGTGGTCGATTATTACATATATCTCATTCGACCTGTGAAAAAATATATTTACTCTTCAATATCTGAAAAAACTTAAAAAAAAAAAAATCAGTATCGAATGAGACCTGCGAATATCTGAATAAAATTTTTAATTGGAAATCGGTGGAAGTAATGAAATCCCTAAATACTAAATAGAAGATAAAGTAAGAAGGGAAATTAGGTCATGACTGAAATAAGTCACGGGATGCCTGTCGAAGTTAAGGAAGGGATGAGCATTCTTTACGTGTACCACCCATCTTTATTAACGGAGCAACTTAAGTCACCCGTGAGTTATAATTTGGAGGCCAGTGGAAATAATATTTGAGTTATAATTTGGAGGTCAGTAGTCGTAAGGGCTAACTTTGCGTATTCGTGTAGAGTGTAAAATAGGTTCGATTTTTTTTTTAAAAAATTGGGCTTCTTCATAAACGAGTTAGGACTTTAAAAAGAAAGAATTGGCTTCTGGGTATTTAAAACGCGCCTTGTAGAACCCATAAAGCGAAAGGTGTTCAAAAAGGGTGTTTTAAAACCTTCGTCCCATACATCTTTACCACTTCGCCAATACCCGTTCATTAGACAAACAATAAAAATCCACAAAAAGTAAAAGTGTTTTCAATAGTTAAAAAGGTGTTTTCAATAGTTTTCAATGTGTTTTTTTGTTTTGTTTTTGTCAACTACACATTCAGTAATGAACATATATTGGTGTAATTTGTAATTTTTTATTGGCATAATTAAAACAATGTAATGATTAAAATGTAAACGGTTATTGGGGGGTCAGGTGAACAAGAAGTGAACAGGTATTGGATCATGGGCAGCAATTGGGTCTTTTCCCCTATATGTTTTTGCATAGCAGTTGGTAAAGTCATGGTAAAGTCATCAGACTATAAAAAGAGGTTTGTAAAATTGAAATCTATAGTTAATTTTTTTGGATGGCCTATCACAATCACGTTCCGATTTTAATGTGAGATGCATCTGAACTTTTATCATCTTTGTATTTCTCTTTCTCTCTGAGTTTAGTCTTCTCATTTTTTCTTTGTTTAAAGTCTAAAATGTCATGGATATATAATTGAATAAATTATATATCTATATCTATATATATAAAAAATAAACGGTGGTCAATATTTTAAGATGAGACATTCAAACTTAGAAATATATATTTTGATATTATTGTATGCATCTAATTTGAATATACTTAATATGAAATATGAACATCCAAATATTTTGATATTCATTTGTAGTCTTTTGTACTTGTTCTTTTGCCTTTTTTATGATTATTTATGAAACCAATTTCACCATCAATAATAGACTACTATCATACAATTTATCATTCTATCAATTCTTTTTAACACTTCTTAAATTTGAGAGAGATGTGTATTTTTTTTCTTTAAACAATTTATCAATCTATCAATCTATCTTTCTTGTTATAAGATATGATTTTGGTAAAATCTAGAAGAGTATATGAAGACTATGCATATATAAACATAGGAGGGTTAAGTAGATACATGTTATTGACATAGTTTGTAGATGTGCATGAATATTACCAGAGTTGTATCATACCTTTCCTGACTTGTTCTCCACATATTTAGCAACAACTTCAAAAACCATTTCTTTGCTTTTTCTTGAGCCAATTCCACCATCTCTCACCTTTTGGGGAGCATTAATTTGCTTGGTGTGAGCATCCTCATCAACCCTTTCTATTCCCTTACTCATAACACACCTAGTACCCATCCCTTGCTACGACAACAAATTATCCTCATCCTCCCCTATGTGAGAGACACCCAACCATGAGCATTACTTTTAGTCTTCTTTTTAGGAGTCTTCTTCATACTACTTTTCCTCCTTTTATGTTGAGTCGACTCCGAAGGAGAGAAAGACAAAATTTACACCTCATCCTTATCTTGAGAGTCAATCTTCCATTTCTTGTCTTCTCCATCATCAATATCCATGTCCATAGAGGAATAGTCAACCACTTTAGGTTTGTCCCTATCAACATAGTCTTTATCTTTAGTAGCCTTGGAAGGAGAGTTCACCAAGTGGCATATTCCATAATGAGCAGAATAAGACCCTCATGAACGATGAGAGTCTGAGGGTTTTTCAGGTGAGATTTCACCAATTTTTCCAACAAGGTCAACAAAAAGAAAGAAAAAGAAACCAAGATTTTGTGCTTGAAATGGTTTAGGAAATTGAAATGCAAACCAAGAATAGTAGTGAACCGCCCATCTAGAGTCACATACCTCGTAACAACTTCTACAATTTCTTCCTAGATGGGTTTGGTAGAAAGCCTATCATAACCCCAGGACACAAGCTTGACCAGTTTGTTCTTCTCGTCACCTTTGAAGAATTGATTCATGGAATCATCATTACCCTTCCAGTCTTTGAATAACTTATGCCCCTCTAATTGCAACCAAGAAATTTGAGCTATGAATTCCTCAGTAATAGAAAACTCCACACCGTTCATCGTTAAGGTTCTATTGTGCCATCCTTTCACAAAGAGCTTGGAGACTTCATGGTCAAACCCATGAAGCCTCTCCATGTAAGGGGTGAGACCCCATCTTCCTAGAATTTTTAAACTTTCCTTTTATTTCTCCAACCATTGTGAGAAATGGGCTCAACTCTGCTACGATCACCACCCATTCTCGCACTATGTTTCCTCCGCTTAAAATTCTAGAGAATTCTAATAAAGAAGAATGTGAATGGAATGGGATAAAAAAATCCCACAAAACGTGTGAAGCTTAGGGAAATAATTAATTCCCCTTCCCATCCCACCTCATAATCTATGTTGGTTGTCATATCTTAATAAAACCAAGGCCTTCATGGGTACTGCATTGTACCCCTCCCACATCTTTCCACTCATTAGATTGACACCCTCATTGGAAAAAAAATCAACTAATGAGTTTCCTTCTCTAAACATGTGACTAAAGCTAACCTCCTCAAACATGCTAGATATTGCTAGAGCATCACCAATGAGGGCTTTAATTATCTAGCTTAGCTTACTCAATCTTTGCAGACATGTAATGATGTTGAGAGAATCACCCTCAACCCAAACCTTTTTATATCCTTTTTCATAGGCAATTTTAATATCACTATAAGCTACTTTGGCTTCATGTTGATGATTGGTTTGGGTTCCCAATGGGAGTGTGATTACAATGTTGAGTACTCTTATGATATCATATTGAGAGGTACTATTGTACTAGTATCATATATTATAATTTAGCTAATTGTGAATTTAGTAGAGTTACACGTCTATTGATAATGATAATATTTTTGCATTTTTATAATGAACTCATTGTCCCAAATACCTTTATGGATTGTACTTATTTATAAACTTCCAAGAATACTAACATCATTTCACTTTAACTCTTAGTAGATAATGGTATTTAATCAATTCTCAATCCTTTATAATTTATTATAATATTGAATTATATTTTTTATACTTACCATAATTTTAAGGGTTAAAATTCTCTAACAAAACAAAGTTTTAAAAGACTCTTATATTAGATGATTTATTTTTACCTATAAAATCACTTTTTTTTAGTTGTGAACTTATAGAGTTTTTGTTCCTCGAGGTTAAATATTTTAAAATTTGTTTCATATAAACTACATCTTGAGATGAATCTTGACCTTACATTTATTTGATGATTTATTTTTACATGATATTATATAGAAATGGTTACTAAAATCAATGAGATTTCATTTAATTTTTTGTTCAACTTAAAAATTACATGATAATATTTTAGTGTACGACATTATATGGGAATAGTTACTAAAGTCAAAGATGTAACCAAAATAATTTTGTGTCCCCTAATTTTCTATTTTTCAATCAAAGCTTCTCTTAAAAATATCTTATTCATTTCCTCATATTGACCTATTAAATAATGATATTATACTCTTTCCATGTATCTTTCATCTAATAGAGTTGTACAACACAAGAAAACGTTAAAAAAGTTTTCGTGCTTTCATAATATATATTTATCTACTATAGCTTGGAGCACATGACCATCATCCCACATATAATCTATTTTAGTCACTTTAAGCAACTGTTTACTTTATAAAAAATGTATGCATTTGATGAATGTTTTGATACATTCATCCTCGCATGATCACTAAAAGTTTTAATTTTTGTTATTTTACTTATTAACATTTGTTATATTTGACCATCAATGAGAGACAACATAAATATTTTATCTTCTCATTAGAAGTTTCATTATTTTATAATAAAAAAATATATATAAGACATAAGTTGGTTTTTCCTTAACCATGATTAACTTTAATATTTCCTACCAACTCCCATGGTTAGACAACAAACTTAATTCTACCAATAAACTAGTGTCGTGGAGTAAGATTTACAAGTGATTATATAATTTTTTTGTACCATTCTATCATTATTATTGTTGTAAACTTGTTGTAGATCTAATTTTGACTACTCACATGATATCATATTAGAAGGTATTATTGTATATTATTATCATATACTATAAATTAAAAAATCATGAATTTATTAGAGTTACGTGTATATTGATGATGATGTTGTCGTTGTATCATAAAATGTCATCTTCATAGGTCAAGTTATATTTTAACAATGCTAACAACATTATTTCACTTCAATTTTAAGCCCTTCGTAATTTATTAAGTATATTGAATTAGATTATCTTATGCTTTAAAACATAATTTTGAAAGTTGAAATTTCCTAACAATGCAACTTTAAAGACTATTGGAATACATTGTTTATTTTAGAATCTATGATCTCTCATTTTTTAGTTGAGTTCAAAGATTTTAATTTCTAAATATTTAATTTTTTCATACAAACTACATCTTCATAAATATCTTGACCTTACATTTACTATATGATAAAAGTTTCACAAAATATTATTTGAAAATGGCTATTAAGTTCAATGATTTTATATTTAATTTCTCAAATTAAATTATATAGTAGAATTTTAAGATACAATATTATATGTGAATGGTTATTGAAGTCAAACATACAATCAATTTTTCCCCTTATTCCCTACCTTTATTATTTTTCAATGAGAGTCTATTTTAAAAACACCTTCATTTATTTTATAAAATTGATCTAGGAAAAAATATTATATTCATTCCATGTATCTCACATCTAGTGGAGATGCTCATAAGAAAAGGTTAAAATATTTTTCACTTCCTTGACATTTGATAGTTCTTTTTAATATGGGATAGTTGCCTATGTGGATTGGTGAACTTAAGCTATAACTCAAATTTTTATATGGGACATTTTTTTATATATATTTTTTGAAAAATACACATAAAAAATTGATGTTCAAGGGAATATCAAATCTTGTGTCTTTATAGGTCACGAGATCATAATTTAAAATAAAACTATTTATTGAAGTTAAATAATTCTTAAAGTTGGATTATTTCTAAAAAAGAAGATGGAAATAGATATTAGCTAATCCCTCATTATGTGGAAAAATCATAGACATAAAATCCATTCCATGTTTACATTAATGATTCCAACAAGAGTATCATTTTTAACTTTACACTATTAAAATTTTCTTTAAATGAACTTGTGGACACTCAAAATATCCTGATTGATATTATAGACTCGATCCTGATTCACTAACACCGATTCTTCCTTACTCATTTCTTTGCTAACAATTTAATTGAATAACCTTTATTTAATTAAATTCATCAAAATTCCTCTTAAAATCAAATAATGAACCTTATCAAATTATTTCATCATTTGCCTCTTTTAATTAAATAAATCAACTTTATTTAATTAAAATCCCGATGTTCCTCTTTTAATTAAATAAATCAACTTTATTTAATTAAATCCTAATGTCTTCTTTTAATTAAATAAATCAACTTTATTTAATTGAATGCTAATGCCATCTCTTTTAATTGAATAAATCATTATTTAATTAAATTACTAATATCTCAAATATCCTCTCATTTGATTTAAATAAACTCAAATATCTAAATCAAATGTCAAATCAACTAACTTCATCTAAGTTAATTAATCTTAATTAACCCCTTTAGCACTAATCCTCCATTTCCCTAGCTTTTGCAACTTGCACATGTAAATCAATTTATTTGATTTATTAATTCCTCCTATTTTCATTCAAATATGGCATATTCTTGGAATATTCCACTTATTTGAATTCTCCCTCCCAAAGGACTTTTGTCATCCAACTTGGCATTAAATGCTCTTACATGTCCTCTCCTTGAGCCAACTTGGCATTAATTCCTCTTACATCCCCTCTTACACAAGTCACCTCTTCAAATTCAGATTTCACCTAAATGCATTTAACATGCACATTGTTCAAAATGTGCTCCACTCTCCTTCATTAGCATGTTGACAAGTGGCACAATTCCATTGGTCCCTTATTTAATCCCACATTCATCCTATTCTTCATTCTTCCAACCTTCTTCATTATAAATAGAGGCCTTCTCTATTGTATTTGGATCTACAATCTTAGGAAGTTTTGAAAACACAAGTTTATGCAAGCTCATTATCCACAATCATCCATTTTTTCATCCAATTTAGCATAGAAGTTCATCATCCATAGCAAGGTTATTGGAATTTTGCATCAAGAATCTCCTATCATCATCAAGCTTATCAAGGAATTGGGAAAGGGCTTCTTTCCACATCAAAGAAGCACCAATTCCCCTATGGGATACTGGTTTGAGCATTCGAATGAGATTTCATTAGCTTTTATTTGATATTTTATGTTGTTTTTTTGTTCTTATGTTCGAATGAATTTCATAGGGAATGTTTTGGTTTAAACTTGTTTGAGGACTAATGTAACTTGTTTGTTTGTCCATGTTTGAACAAGTAGAAGGCTAAAGTGTTCACAACACTTAAATACTTGAATAACATGAATTATAAATTTAATATTGATAGGTTGGAGTACACGACCATTGTCTCATATAAGAGTTATTTTATCTACTTTAGGAAATTGTTTCCTTTATAAGAAATGCATGTATTTGAAGAATATTTTGATCCATGCACCATTAGTAGCTACCTTGATTTTTATTATTTTATTTATTAAAGCTTGATATATTTGACAATCCACAAGAGCCATAATATTATTTTTGTGTTGCAATTGAAAATATATTTATTTAAAAATACAGTAACAAGTAACAAAAAGGTTAGCTCTACCTCAAACATGCCTATTTTTTTTTTTTCACCTTACTTAGTTATATAGTAAATTAATTCTACCTATTAAACTAGTACTAACATCCATAGATAAAAAAAATTCCTAGAAGCCAAAGGAACAAATTATAATCTATTCCAAATAATCCTCAAATAATCCCTCTAGAACTAAAATCCATAGCTCAAGAATAATTCTCATGATAAAATAAAGATCAAGAAGAAATTCTTATCTAAATGCAAGGTGGCTAATACCTATAAGATGATATATCACCAAGAGGACCTAGAGTGGGGAATGATATTTCTCCTCTAGGAGACACAAATCCCCCATGAATCACTCTGAGAAAAATATCCTCAATAGGTCCATGTTGAACTTACATAAAACCTAGGTGTAAGATCCTCAGTATTCTTGTGAAAATCTCATCAAAGAGTAATTGTCTCAATAAACCATCTCCAAGAAAAAGAGATTTCCTAGCCTCACCCAAATATAAAATATGTGTATAATTAATCATCTCATGCCAATTGAAATCCAATGTAACAACACAATAACTAGAATCTCACAAGTAAAATTATCACATAACTCATCAATTATATTATCAAAAATCACCATCAAATATCCAATCTAGAGAATTTAAAATTTTGCAGGAAATCATAATTTATATCTCCTCAAAAGAAGATGATATGTCCCACATGAACATATTTTTTCCTGCGAGAACATGAATCACACAAAAAATATAACACATGAGAAAGAGTCCACCATAAAATAATAACATCCATCCTATAAATAAGGATCATCTCTCAAACTAAAAAATAATAACCAACACCTCAATAAAATAACCAAGATTCATCTATGGTAGTAATATGTCAATATCTCCAAATCATATGAAGATAACCATATCCTATCAATAGAACTCAATATGTTGATAAAATCTAACTGGATAAAATAAATAGGATTAAATAGCTCCTCCATAACACCAAAAAACACTATAGAAGATCACCCATCACCAGTTGATGAATCCACATCATTTCGAAAGCTCCCACTCAATCATGATACTGAGATACACATGGAATCATGATAAACATACCCTAAATTAAGATCATCTATGGCCTCGACATGATCAAAGAAATAAAAATTAGGAGCTCCCAATGGGTAAAGTAGAATCACAATATCCAAATTATGAAGATAGTATACCACCAAAAAATCACTATTAAAATCTCCCACTAATTTGTGTAAGCAAGATATCCGTAAAATCATGATATTCATCTCCTAAATGAAGATCATCCATGATCCTCACATAATCAAAGAACTCAACTACAACATCAAGATCTCCAAACTAAAAATATGCATCCCCACTAGTAATTAGGAATCAATCCAACACAACTAATAATATATATGCATAAACGACCACATCATGCCAAAGCTCTAAGTGTACAACAAACCTCAATGAATCCATGATCACCACCAAATATACCTACATCAAACCCCCACCAAGTCTCACATGTATATGCCATATAGTCAACAAGTATGGGTACCACAATACAACTACATCATGTAACACCATGTATCCACCTCATAATAACGATAAAGCCAATGAAACAAGTGACCAAAATATACCACCCAAATAGGATCTAAATCTACACTACAATATATATTGGTATAGATGACCTACATTCAAGTTATATATGCAACTTGTAAGCATAAGCAACCTACAACACTATAAAAATTATAGATCTCACAACATATAAATTCAACAATATGATCGTAACTACAAGAATAATTGGAGATAAAAATATAAGTTTTCCATGACCCAAATACCAAATAGCCATTAGATTTATTTTTACACAAACATGTATAAATTACCACTATTAAAGAAACCAATAAATAAGTCAAATTGAAATGTAAGTGAAGAAATGAGACAATAGGCGGTAATCAGGTTTGAGGTGGCAAATTGGCGGCTAGGGTGGTGAAAGTACAAGCCCTGTTAGTTTGTAGCTAGTGACAACTTTTTCTTATGATGGTTTCTAATGGTTTTCAAGCTCATTCCTTATGGAATGACATCTCACTTCAAGTGAAGTGGTATGATTTGAAAGGGTGGCGATGTCATCGGAACTTGGGTTTTAATGGTTTGCTTGGATCTCTTCCGCATTATTTTTGTTTCCTGATGTGAGAAGTTTGTGACTGCTTGCCTTCCCTTCTATCAAGTGCTTCTGATAGAAGGTGGAGGATGGCGAAGTGCACAAAATTTGTAGTGGAGGTTTCTGTTGCGGGCCTTGCTCATTTTGGTGCGGACACGCCAATATCCCTGGGTTCATTGGAGGGAAAGACTTCTTTCAGGAAAATTACAGACCATCGTTTGAAAAGGATCTTGGTGACGCATGATCCATTGGTGCTTGTGGCAGTGAAGATGGTGTTGGGAATGGGACATGTGGAGGCTAAGGAGTATGGGAGAGGTAATCTCCATATTTCGTCTCGGTTCCTTGCCTCTCTACTCAATAATTTGGAGCTGAAGGTTGAGGCCAAGTTGTTATTGTTGAAGCTTTTTAAGAAGGACCTGGTCGAAGGAGTTGATGAGGTGTTGCATGTGGTGATTGAAGGAAGAGGTTTCCCTCGTCCTTGCGATGTGGAGCAGGTCAGGTTGGAGGACACGGTGAAAATCTACCTATTCCTTTTGGATTTGCAAGGTCTGGGATTGATGCGACACATGGCTATTGTGGCAGTGGCCATTATCTTTATGAAGAAGTTTTTTGGGCTGATGGCGGTGGATAAAGAAGACTGGAAGGAGGAGTTCGCAAATTTTGTAGTTTTAAACAAATTCCTGTAAGTAGGGGGTTAGTCCCTGCAGAATAGGGGTAGTTTTTGGGTTGTCTGGTCATGGTTATCCTTTTCACCATTTTACTGGCTAGAATTGTAAACTTTATAGTGGTTTCGGTCATCGATTTTTTAGTTGTTTACTGTGCCTATTAAACTCTCGACTCGACTAATTTTGGTGGCCCTAGATGGCTATTTTTTTGGGTTTTTTTGTTAACTCTCTCTCTTGAGTAACAAACGATTGTTAAACTGAAGCTTTTTACTATAAATAAATATACTCTTATGCATTAAAAAAATAATCTTGTGTTATTGTAGTTTTTTATTTTTATTATTATTAGTGTTTTATGATTCTTGATGTAATATTTAATCGTAATCCAATATTAAGAAATTAATTTTAGATAAACATACATTTTGAATAATATTTTATTTTAGTAATTTCACCTAGATTCTCAATAGGATAAAATAATAAATAAATATGAATATCAAGTTGTAAGGTTAAGATATATTTCCCAACAATCATTTGTCACATTGTGATGCACATTGTATATATGATGGAGATATAAAATACTATTCAAACTCTCTAATGGTTTAAGATTTGTATTCTACTTAAAATTTATCCCTAGTTTGTAGAACTGAATATTGAACAACTTGCATACAATATAATCTACACCCATATCTAACCAAAAAATATAGCACCTAAATGGTGCCTACTTCATACAACACCTAAATGGTGCCTACTTCATATAGCAACATAGTCATAAGAACAAAGATCAAAGATATATGGTCAAGTAGAGTTAAAAAATTAGATATATATTCATATAAAAATTAGGGATTACATTTCATACAATGTAAATGCTTAATAATCCATTATAAAACTAAAATGAACAACATGAAATAAAGGATTTTTTATTACAAATTATTTGTAATATATTAGGTATTGTCACACACACAACAAACCCTAGTTACACTCGCACTAGAAAATATTGTGAGAGAAACTATAAAATAAAAATAGCTATCCAATCCCCTATATCATTGCAAACCATCATGTAGATATACCACTATAGATATTTGAATTTGTATCTTATATAGTGTATATTTATACACTATATAAGATATATTCATTCATTTATAGTTGCATCATTTGATGCCCTAGAACAACATGTAGAATTAATTGGGCCTTAAAATTATCTCACCAACCAACCCTCAGTAGGAACATCCAAGTAGATTTTATAGATTATTTACTTCATAGAATTTAATAGTCATGGAAGTCTGGAGATGATAAAAATATTAATGATGCAAAGAAATTTGTATGCACCTTATTCACAATCATTAATTTTTTAACATTTCATGTGAAAACTACCTATGAAATGTTGAAATATGTGTGCAAGAGATGTGAGATAATAGACTAATACTCTAAAAATCCTTATATTAGGCATGTTAGGTCATGTATGACCCAAAAAATCTATTGCATATGTTGCTAAGGGGTGGTGTGAAGAAAATAGTTGGTAAAAACCTAATGGTTGCAATAAATGAGATCCAAGTCAAGCTTATTATTTTCTCCCATTTGAACCTACATATACATGATTAAACAATTAATTTAAAGAAAAAATGATTATATTTAGTAGCTATAGAGATCAGTTGGATCAATTTTAGGGTTTTGAGTCATTTTTGCATTTATCACTATAGCCTAGGCCATAATTCCATCATTTATCATAATTATCCATTTCCCCTAAATCCTAATCCATTTTACCTAATTCGTAAATCAATTTCCTAATTCCTAATTCATGCCCCCTTTCCACATGATTTACTCAATTTAATTAATTATATCCCCTTCATAACCACCTAAAAATAAAAGAAATCAAATATTTACTTTATTTTTCACCTATTTACTTTATTTTTCACCACTCATCTCATAACTATCTCCTAAAAAGACAATTTTAAATTAAATAATCCATTTTATATCCCCCCTCCATGTTTCAACTACCCAACCAACTCAACCTAGGCCATCCATCTATCTTTTGATCTCAATCATTGATCTTCACCCTACCAAGCCTATAAATCTATCTTCTCAGCCTGAATTATCGCAATGTCATGTTGTTGGTTTGAGGAACCACATTCATATCATTTTGAGCTCATCAAATATTAAAATTATTGGTAATTTTTTTTTGTTAGCATATGGATATTTTTTCTTCATTGAAGGTCACTTTTGATGTAGATATGAGGGTTTTAAAAAATTATTTGAAATCTTCCATTTTGATCTATACTTTATGATGACATTTTTGTCATGCTCGATGGGACTCTTGTCCCTCTTTACTCTTTACTTTTGTAAATTTTTCTAACCCCATTTTTGCATATTTGAATGCTTTCATGGAGAAATTCGAAGGTAAAATTATAGGGATTTACAGTTTGGAAGGAAGTTGAATACATTGTTAGTGTAGGTTTTTATTTTCCTAGTGGGATAATTTATTTTTCCTTAGTCCTAAGATTTCCCAACACTTTTATTAAGCTTTCTTAGGATAATAAAGTGAGTTTATAACTATAAGATAAGTGATGTGGTTTCCCCTTCCTTAAAGTGTGGAACACTCTAATTTTGGTGGCATCCTCCACTTTTTATGGTTGATTCATATTGGTTGGATTTTCCACCTTCATCATCTCCTTAGTTCTATATAAACTCACTACCTAGCTTGTATATATATATATTCATACTTTTTCATTCATTCATCTTGGAAGCTCTTAATGCAATCATGTCATATCGACATTGCATAATCTCTCAGAGTTATGGTTTGCATCATTTATGTTTTTTGGACAGTTTATGTAACTTTGATTTTCTCTTAAAAGGTTCCTTAGGTTATTCAATCTATTTCAAATTTCTAACATGGTATCAAATCTTTTTCTATGAGAAATCTAAGTTCATAGATTCCTAATTGATAGATTGAGTTTTTCATGTAAGATCTTGTAAATTTTCATATGATCTTCTCTTGTATTTTGAACAATTTGGAAAATCATAAAGTGTTTGTAAAGATCTAATAACCTCTACATATTGCATATGTGTTATGTGAGATTCAGGTGATTACAACATTTCTGGTTATATTGATAGTGTTTTTTCCTATTCCAATGCATCCAAGAGACTCGAGAAAGTCAAGATTGGATTTTGTTTCATCCAAATTGGAGATCATTTGACAAATTTGTAAATGAGGATTTGAAGCTCAGATCTGGTAAATAGGTTTTTCCAGGAACATTTTCAACTAAAACAAAACCTTCTATTGTGTTCAAAAGGTTGAGGAGACAAATTTTGACTTAAAATTCACTCATATTTGGTGTCAAGAGTTGCCAAGGCAAAAAAAATTCTAGGAAGGTCGTATGACCCCCAATTGTAGGTCTTATGATTTTTAATAAAAGAACATGAAATTTTTTATTGTTTCGGCGATTTTATTAAAAAATTTAAAAATAAAAAATAAAAAATTTAGCACTCAAGTGTTGAGCACATAAGTGATCAAAGTGCTTAAGGGCTTTAAACCTAGTGTTAAGCACTAAGTGGACCTTGGCTGCTCAGAAGGCGTTAGCCACTCGTGGTGCCAAAGGAGCTACCAACAACTTATATGTTGCACGACCTTGAATGCAAAATTCCTAATAGTGTGATCAATTGGAAATAAACCATGACACAAAATTTAATTATGGTCACAAACCGCTAGGAGCATAAGACAACTGCTAGCAATTAATCAAAACCAATAGCTAAACCACTTTTGCTCCTATGCCTAGGCACCCTCAAGTGGCCAAAATCACCGGTGGTGCTCCTAGAGCACCACCAGGGGGCCACTAGGACCCTCCAATAGGAAAAATTGTGCCTTTTTTTCAAACTTGCATAAATTTTTGCTACGGTATTAGTTTTTTTGAAAATGAGGTATCGTCAGAAATCTAGAGATGCGCTATTTCCATCCATGGAGGTATTGAAAATAATTTTTTTTCCCTTTTTTGCTAGATATTTCTAATTGACTTCAACTATTTGTTGCTAATTTCTACAACAGGCCATAAATTTCACCCCAGTGCTCTGAATTTTAAAAAACCAATAGGTGGTGAAGAGAACGACATAACTATAAGGATATTTTTACTAGATTTTGTCTCTAGTTCATTTTGTATCAAAATTTTTAATTTTGGCTATTTTGAGCCTATTGAGCATTGTATCTTGGAAAAGGCTCTGTAATCATACTGAACTATAAATTGCCAACCTTATAATATTTGGGGGGTGTATTGGTGTTCTTTTGTAATCATTTGAAGATTGTATCATGTGTTTTTCCATTCACCCTTTTATGATAATCCTGGATAAGGCCAATTATGAGTCTTGGAAAAAAGGAATTCTAACCCATCTCAGATGGTTAAAACTTTTTCCTTACCTTTATGGGCTCATTTCTGAACTAGACACACCTAGAAGAAGATCAGTATGGAGTAATAAAATTGATCATGTATTAGAATTGATTGGATCTCATGTTGATAATAACACTATGTGGACTATAGTGGAAATTGAATGTCCCCACAACCTTTTGACCAGGATTTGGGAGATGTTTGGAGACCCTCATGTTTATCCATTCCCAAATGATCATGCTTCATATTGCCTCATTCTAGTTGATGATACAGATAATATACCCTTTGATGATGCTACTTTAGAGGAGCTTGAGTATTATGCAGGTCTTGAATGTTTAGATGAAATAGAGACTTCTCTTCTTACTTCTCATCCTTGCATTGATACCGCATCACACATACTTGTTTCTACTTCAGATTCTAGAGATGCTTCTTCAAGAGCCTCTAGTGATAAATTTTAGTAGGATCATTTATGTCTTCTAGATTCATCTATTGGGAATAATTTCTACCAAACATCTCTTATTTGTTTGTAGAGTCCCCCATTTTAGATCTAGATGAAACTATTGAGGACATGCATATTCTATTTGACGATAACTCTTTTTTCTTCACATTTGTTTCTACTTCAGAGTCTAGTGTTGGTTCTTCAAAAGTTTCCAATGATTCTTTTCAACAGGACATACATCAAGTCTTCCTGATTTAGCTTTACACAATAATCTCTTTATAGGAATTTTAGACTTGTTTATGGAGTCTTACATTTCATATTGGGAGGAAATATTTGAGGGGTTATCTCTCCTCTTTGATGATAGTAATTGTACAACTATTTTCAAACCATCATTGTCTTTGGATGGTGTTCTAAATCAATCTCTAAGAGATTGTAATTTTTCATCTTTAGTAATGTGGCCTAGAACACCCGATTTGATTATGACATCATTCAACACTGAAACGGGGACACTTGAGCTAAGTTCAGAGACTTCACACATCTTTCACTTTATTCATATAGATTCCTTTCAAGACTTGGGAGATATATTGTGAACATTGTACATATGAAAAACAACACTATGTTTCTTTTTATTCTAGTTCTCATAAATCTTTTGGGGTTTTGGATTATGTGAATTCTAATGTATTTGGTTCAGTTAATGTTCCTTCATTGTCTAGATCTGTGTATTTTGTCTCATTCATAGATGAATATTCTAGAAGGACATTTGTATATTTCCTCGGAAGTAAATCTAAAATTTTTAGTCATTTTAAGAAGTTCAAATCCTTGGTTGAAAATCAGATTGGTAAAAAAATCAAGTGCTTGACGATGGATAATGGTGTTGAGTATTGTTCTATGAAATTTGATAGGTTCTGTAAGGACCATGGGATCAAGAGACATAAGACAAATCCATACACCCCATAAGAAAATGGAGTTGAAGAGAGGATGAACAAAACTCTAATGGAGAGGGCTAGGAGTATGTTGAGTGGTGTTGGCCTTGAAAAAAAAATTGAGTTGAAGCTATGGCTACTGCATGTTAACTAATTAACAGGTCTCCTACTTCGACACTTGTCAAAAATACATTTGTTGAGGCATGGTCTAGAAAGAATCCCTCGATGAGACATCACAAAGTCTTTGGTTGTGAGGCATATGCTCATGTGCTTAATGTGAAGAGATATAAGTTGGAGAACAAGTTAATGAAGTGTATCTTCATCGGCTATGGTGTCGATGTGAAGGGGTACAAGCTTTGGGACCCAATTTTAGAGAAGGTTCTCTATAATAGAATTGTTATATTTTGTGAATTGAAGCCTTCCACAGTTGATCTACAACCAAAGAAGGAAGAGAAAAAGAAGGAGGTAGTTCAAATTCCACCCACTCTTGAGAGAGATGAACTATATACTCCTAGTGTACCTAATGATGAGGAGAGCTCTAGAAACTTTGACAACTTTGAAGAAGAGAAAGAATCTCAACCTTAGTAGTTGGGGAGGTCTACATGAAAAAGGTAGCAATCAAAAAGGTTTGGATATTCTATGTTAGATTCTACTTGCATATTTCCTTTGATTGCTAACACTAATGAGCCTAGGACTGTTAGAGATGCTATGGGAATGCATGATGTATATTCTTGGATGGAAGCCATGAATGAAGAAATGGAAGAATTGAAAAATAATGCTACATGGGATCTGGTACCTTTTCAGAAGGACAAAAGCCTACTGGTTGCAAATGGGTGTTCAAGAAGAAAATGGGTCCTGATGGTAGTGTTGAGAAGAATAAGGTAAGGTTGGTCGCACAAGGATATTCTTAGGTGGAGGGAATAGATTATGGGGAGATTTTCTCTCTTGTAGCCAAGTTGTCATCCGTTCAATTCTTATTATCACTTGTAGCAGATTATGACTTGGAAGTCAAGCAAATGGATGTGAAGACAACTTTCCTTCATGGTGACTTGGAAGAGGAAACCTATATGTCACAACTAGAGAATTTTGATGTGAAAGGTAAAGAGAACTTGGTGTGCGAGTTGAGAAAATATTTGTATGGTCTGAAACAATCTCCTAGGATGTGGTACAAGAATTTTGACAACTATGTGTTGTCCTTGGGATTTTTGAGATCCAAATTTGACCATTGTGTCTATTATAAGGCTGAAAATGGTTGCATTCTCATTATTGTCCTGCATGTGGATGATATGATGTTTATTGGGAATGACAAAAACATGATTTCATATTTGAAGTCGGAGTTGTCAACATAGTTTGAGATGAAAGATCTAGGTGCAGTGAGGTATATTCTAGGGATTGAGATTTAAAGAGATAAAGCTAACAAAAAACTTTGGCTCAACCATAGTAAGTATGTGAACTCTATGTTGGAGAGATTCAACATGACTACTTGGAGATAAATGGTCATTTTAGTTGTATAGGGGATGAAGCTTTCTATGGAGGGTTCTCCAAAATATCCTACTGAGATGGAGGAAATGACCAGGGTTAATGCTCTTGAGAATCAATTTGTATCATCTGGGTATTAAAATAAATTACATATTTGGAAACTAGACTCTAAGTAGTACATTTTATGATAAATGAATTTTTTTATGATTCCATCTCTAAGTGCTTCAAATTTTAAGGTCAAATGTGACAAATTCTGAAAATCATGGAAAACACTTCCATTTTTTGGCCAAAAAGTGGTCTCAACTTCTTGCACACACCCTTCCTCTAAGTTTTTGAATTTATTTATTAAATACAATAATAATTGTTTCCAAATTTCTAAGTCATTTTGTGGGACCCAACATAAAGTTGGCATCCTGCATGCTATTGGTGTGAATTAGTCTTGTACCTAGTAATTTATCTCACTATGTAAATAGGGGACTTATTCACACGTTAATTTTACTTAGGATATAAGATTCTTTTTAGAAGTCTTAGTTGGGTTTTCTAGAACTTATCTTATCTAGCTTTAATTCATCATTTCCTAGGTAGTTTGTTTGTTAGTCATCTCATGTCATAGGATTAAGACACATGTCACAACCATGTTCAATCCTATTCCTCAATCTTGCCTATATAAGGAAGGTCATTGTACACATATGTAATATACTTCATACCTCATCATCATTTTGACAGGTCTTAATATCAAGCAAGCTCATATTCTTGCATACTCCCTTGTAGAAGGCTTTCATTGATTTTGCAGGTGGTCTTGGGTGTTGAGCTAATCTTCAACTCTTACATTTGCAGCCTCTCATGTCTTTTGTTGGTACAATGACATACATTCCTTCACATTGGGATGCAAGTTGTGCTTGGAGTTTATTAAATTCTATTGTGTGATTGTATCTCACATGCTTTATGGGCAATTTTGATATCTATTTATGGTGTTTTTTGGGATCTTTTAAACATATTTTCCTATTGTTGCCATGGAGTCTTCTTTCAAAATTTTCATTCTACCTAGAATTGGTAAAATTTCTTTTTTGGATTTGCTTGCTCCCTCATGTTTTCCCCCTCTGGGCTCCCTAACTTGCTTTGGATGGGTATGATCTCTTACAAGGTTCCAACATGGTTGGCAGGGTTCTATGCCATGAACAGTTGCTTACTGATCTTGATATTTCCTCTCTGTTGAGTGTGATGGTTCATGGTATAGTTGATGATTGTTCTTCTGAGTTTTCTTAGTGCCTTAATGAAATGAGATCACGTCTCGAGAATTATGTTTGTGGTATGGTAAATAACCTATATAATGCAGTGCAATTTCTAATATGGAATGCTTTAGAGGAGCCACATTTGTCCCTTTCTTCCCTCCTCCATATTTGGCATCTTCTTCTGAAAGTGGGACTTGATACTTCTTTTGTTGTGATGGTTTTTTGCATTTGGATGGTTAGGGTTCTTTCTTACGCTACCCATCTGTTAATTTGGTTATGTATGCTGACTCTCCTTGTTTTGCTTTTGGCTTCTATGTGGATGACTAATTTTTGATATTTTCCAGTCATGTTCAAGTGTCAACATTGTTATTTCCTTCTGTATGCTTCATAGATACATGCTCACTCCTTTGGAGTTCTCTAGTTTTTCTTTTGTACACACAATGACTTAGAATTTATAATTTCCTTGAATATTAATAAAAAATTCAGTGGCTATGCCACTTTTTTTTTTTTTTAAACAATCAAGGGACTTGACTTAGGCATAATAAATTTTATTGCGTCAATATTTGCATAGCAATCCCCCAAAGGTTTTTTTAACACTGTTTGACCTCATTTTAGCTATCATACCAAAATCACGGATTTCAACAATATATGATAATCAAAGACATGACTGTGATAGGAAGGATAAAATTGTGTCATGGAAGGTCAACATCACACTTGCAATTGTGCCTAGCTTGTGTGCATGGATTAGAGACATAAAAATTTCAAGGTGGCACCTCATATCTAAGTTATAAATTTGAGAGATAGTCAAGGAGTGCAAATCATAGTCATGTTTCATAATTTTCATATTTCAAGAGTTGATAAAATCCATAACCTCATACTTCAATTTAACATTTATTTATCATATTAGTGGCTTGACTCATTTATATTAATGTTATCTTGAGTTTCAAGTGAAAATTGATCTATATTTCATTAGAATAATTATAAATTTAGAGAAGAGTTGTATTTTATTTTTCTTTAAAATATTTTGTATGAAGACCAATCTTTATTTTCTTAGATTAATACAAATTTAGAAGCATTCTCTTAAAAAATCAAAGTGTTTCAATTTAATTAAAATAAGGTGGGATGTCTAATAGTAAAAAGAAAATGTGATAGACAAGAGAAACAAAAGCCCCCAATGGAGGATTTCTAGATATTAAAATCTGAAAATACTTCTTGTGGAAATATAGGCTCGACTAGTGCAAGATATATGCTCAATGACTTAGAGTCCTTCATTAAGGGTGATTCCTTAGTGTTAGGTCATAAATCCAATAATTGGGCAAAGTGGAAAGTGGTTATTATTGGTACGATGATGGCTTCTTCATAAGGGTATAATACTATTGTTGAGGGGGACTTAATGATTGTCATTAATGGTTTGAAGAAAGGTTAATGACCAAAGTGAAAGCTTATTTCCTTCTTGAAGAGGATATTGATATAAGTCAGTGCTTTGATTATATTTTATTTTCTTGTTGTTTTAGGGAACAAAATAAGGTGGTACACCTATTGGCCACCCATGGTGTTGATTTCTTACTCTTCACATCTTTAGAAAGTGCCAATATAATGGATTTGAAAGGCCTTGAAGAATTATTATGGATTATGGTAGTTCCTTGTTTTATAAGGATTTTTATCAATTATTTTAGTTGATATTGTGGGTTGGTTCTCTACATAATGCTTCATTTTGGATTTGGGGTGTCTTTTGGTTGATATAAGAGGCTTCTTTGTGGCATGCAATCGAATCACTTAACGACCCATTGAGGCATTATCTTGTCTCTAACCATCACCTGAAAAAAGATATTTGGATGTTTGAATATCCTCCTAATAAATCTTATGAAAAGCATATCTAGGGAAGATATGTTGGTAGATTTAATGGTTCTCTTTGCTCTTAAGCAATGATTTTACCTAATTTCTTGAGAAAAACCACAAGGTTAGTGTTGTCAAAAGAGAATAGTAGGCGGTAAGAGCTCAGGTATTTTTTCTACTAGATAATGTTTTAATTGAAGATGATGAGATTGAAGTTGTGGTTATTGGTATAAGCTCAATTAAACAAATGATAAATGAGGGATAGGTTGGGTTTGACATGAAAGCTTTATAGTTTGATATGTAGGATGTTATCATGGACTTTGATTTTCTCATGTGGTGTTTTATCAAGATTTGTATATAATAATGAAAGATCTTCTTGGCTCATATCATAAAGGATTATAAGAGGTTTTGAGTGATTTTTCATTTCCTTTTCTTGATAGTGGCAAACTAGTGCAAGTTGTTAAAAGGGTTGAAATTATTTGGGGCATGTGATTTAATGGTCTTAAGGAACCTAAGGGCTCAAGCCAAAGTAAAGGAGGCGGTTGTATCTAGTGACATTGTATTTGTGCCTAACCACGCATTTATGGTACTCGAGGGGAATTGGTAGGTGAGCCCAGTGACCCGAAGCTTAGCTCTTTTAACAGGGCAAGCTCCCCTATAACCCTTCAAGGTTGTAGATCGGACCCGAACATTTCTACAACCAAGTAAACCCAGACAAAGAGAATCGATCTTGAGACCTACATGGGACGAACCCAATGTCCTTAACCAACTATGCCACCCATTCAGACTCATGTATTTGATTGTTACAAAAAGCACCTCATATCAATTAACTCATTTAGGAATCTTTCACTTCCTTTAATATTAAAGATGAACTAACTTTTTATATTTTAATATTTAAATTTTTAAATTTAATAATTATCTATTGTTTTCCACCTACCACACTCCTTGAAAATAAACTCGATAGACCTTATATATTTTAAATGTCATTCTACTTTTAATTAGAGAGCTAGAACCCATAATCAATACCCAAAAGTTAATCTGATGAATGACATGGCAATAAACATATGCCCTTAAAAATATATTCAACCTCTTAACTTTCCATGATAACCATTTACTTAATTGTTCCCTCATCTCATTCTTCTTGCCTTTGCATACCCTCGGCCCATTGTATTAATAATAAGTTGCTCGAAAACCAAACCTTGGAAAGCAGTATAGTATGCACGTATGGGTACAAGGATAGCATATGCACGTGCAGGCATCAAAACCCATATCATATATATATTAGCTTTTGTAGCAGAGTGAGTATGTTAAGGAAGGCACACTGTCCCACTTTCTCCATTCAATGCATTTGAAATTGTTTTCTTTTCTCCAAGTGGGTATGATGTTAACACTTTCCTATGTATGCCTTTTGGAACAACTACAAAACCCAGCTCACCATGTAAGGGACCGACTCTTTTTAATACTAGCAAAAGGGCTGTAAAGCTTCACAAGGACCAATTTTCCTTCATCTCAACATTCCCATCTCCAACACATTTTCCACTACTCAAAAGAAAAAGAGAGGACCCAATAAAAGTAGAGATTTCATGGATAAAAGAGAAGTATAGTCAAAGGCTACTTTGGGTTTTCCAAGCACTAAAATAATATAAAGAGAGAAAACTTCATGAGATGCTAAATTCTTTGGTATACGGTTAGTAGTGATGTTTAGGAGTGAGGGCCACCCTTGTCTCAACACACTTTAACTAAAAACACATTCCAAAGCATACAACAATTCTCATTTATACAATCAAGAGAGGAATATATAGAGAGGGGGTTGGGATGTTCATTTAATTTTGTAGTATATTGTTTTTAAATAAGTTTTTTAATGTGGGTTCAAGAGAGGACAAGAGATTTATGAAAGAATGGTTTTTTAATATTTTAGTATTAGTAATAATAATAAAATGGTTTTTAACATTGTTTAAATTAAATTGATATATAAAATTCAGATATTGTAGTTTGTAGGTATAAAATATAATTTTAAATTATTAATATTATGTGATATTGTTATTAGGATTCAACTATGTAGTTTGACTCGTAAAACTACATAATTGAATTTTTGTAGCAATATCACAATTTGACACGACCTCCTATTTATTTATTAATATTCATTAATTTATTTTAAATATTTTACTAAAGAGTGTTTTCGAATGGGAAGTAATAAATCCTAAATATTTTATGAGATAATAAATGGTTTTAGATAAAGTTAAATTGGAAAGAGACATTTTATTATGATATAGATCAATTTTAATCAAGTTAAGCATTCACTTGATTAGACAATATTTGTATATGATTGATTCGATTTGAAATAAATGCTGAAAAGTCATTATTAGTAAAAGACAAGCTAATAGTATTAATAGTAATTTTGACAAAAGCATATTGAATAGTTTGTATCTTTAAAGTTAATGAGAAAAAATAAAACATAAAAAATAAAATAAAAGAGAAAGCAACACTGGTAATTTAAATGGAGTATTGTTTGCTACCAAACAAGAAGAGAAAGAGATGTATATTTAATGATGCATATCCATTAATGGTAAAATTAAGTCTTATGGCAAATGAGAGGGAGCACTAGATAGCAATGTTATGAAGAGAATAGATACATTTCATAAAGGAGGAATGTAGATTGATTCCATAGAGTTGTACTTGAACCTTGTTCAACTAAAGTTATGAGATTATATTGAGTCCAATACTAAACTTGGAGCTGGTTATTTTTATGTAGTTTTCTCACAATTATTTTTTCACCTAAATAAAAATCTTATATTTTCAATATTTGTATTTACATATTTTAAATCATCAAGTCCTTCCATTTTAATTATTGTAATTATCATGAAATTAATAGTCTCTTATAGTGAAACAAAATTTTCAACATTATTTGTACTTAAAGTAATGGTTAAATATTTTATGCTTGTATAGAAGTCGTAGCTTACACATTCATACACTCTAATCCTACACATTGATTAGCATATTAAAGTAGCTAATTGTGTGTCTCATGTCTAAAATTTTATCCTTATATGTTATTATTTTAGTAGTAAATAATAGACATGATTTATTTTATGAATTTTGTAGCAAGCGTAGACTTCAAAAGAATTAAAAATCAAGATTTTTACTAAATATAAATATAGAGCAAAACAACGTATTTTCGAGCTCAAGGAGAGGTTTTATTATTTTTCTCTACTTCTTTCTCCATTTGGAAATTTCATGAGGTGAATTAGTCTAACCTTTTGTTCACAAACATTATAATACTCACTATTGAATCATCGTGGCATTGTAGGTGTGACTTTTCTATGACTATTATGAAATATTTTGAAGCTCAACTTGCAGTATTATTTATATTTTATAAATGTTCGTAGATACTCATGGGAAAGTAAAACAAAAATATTTATAGCCTAAAGTAGAGTCTGTTTAAAGGCATTGTTCCTATAGTTTACCTTTTCTATTTGTGTATAAATATTTGGTTACAAAGTAAATCCATTTGAAAGTCCTTTTTGAGGTACACTAAAATACCCTAGTCATGCAACCAAAATTAAACTTAAATTACCAATTTAACTCTTATGATATCTCAATATTTAGTTTGATCTAGTTAATAGACCATCATATGATTAACAAGTTTTAACCTAGAGTTATATGCCACATCACACCCATGAATATCCTCTAAATACTCCAACCCTAATCTTTGACTATAGAGATTTCAAACCTGAAACTATTTAAATTTACTTCTTACCTATTTAAAATATAGGCTATCATTTCTAGGATCTAATTGGTCAATTCAATACTGAACAAAACACTTAATTAAGTTTATTAGCTCACTAGGTCTAGGAAATTTAGAGCTAAAAATTTCATCAAAGTTCTACTTCTTCTTTGAAATCTATATATGAAGGGAAATTATATCTATTTTAGTGATTTTAAAATTTAAGTTCATTATTTTATAAGGTATTCAAGGATTTCTTAGGCTCACTAGATATGTGGTATTAAACAACAAATTCCAAAATTCTTGACTAGTAGTTTGAGATCAATAACTTATTAGAGTCTATTAGGACATTTGGAAGGTTTTTGTAAAAATATTTAACACATGAATTAATGCATAAAAAATACACCTATTTTTTGTAAATTATGAAGCAACTCAAAATATATCTTGACTTGCATTCACAACATAATGATAAACTTAGAGATCTTCAAGTTATGGGATAAGGACTTGCTAATAGCTATTTATATGTCATTCCTTTAAACAATAAAGGAATCTAGATTGAGTTCAAACATGAAATCATATCTTAGCTAGTTAACACTCCTTTAAAGTATAGGGAAACTAAAGAATTTTTTACTAAGTTAATCACAATATGAGAAACTATTAAGATCAAAAATAGAAAGGAATGAACTAAAAACTAGAAATAAATAGTTTGTTCTTCCTTAAGACATATGAAAACATTTAGATAGCATACATGTTGGCCCTTTATCTCATATATACCTTACACAAGCTTAATTCAATCCATCAAGGCAATTATATAAAAGCTAAATTATGAGAATCAAATATAATCAAGGTAAATGAAGCAATCTTATGATAGTTGGAATTTATTTAATAAAAATATATCCATTCATATTTTAATTAGTTTCACATTAAATATCCAAAACACAAAATTTATCCATACAACTTAACATCAAAATTAATTGCTAAATATGTAACCTTAACATAGATAGTTTATCATCCAAACATCTTAATCCCTAATATTTAAATTGATTTAGAAATTAAATCCAATTCTTATCTAAACTTCTCCAATTGAAGGTCGATAACTTTGGGGTGTGATATTTATTTTCCGGTTAAGCATCATCCTCAAATTTTATTAAAAAACACTTCTAAGAAAAACTATTTAGATTCCTTGCATGAATTCCTTTTTTATCTATCTTGGTGATGTTGATTTATCTAGCCATATAGAATCTATGTTTTTGATAAAGTAAGAAGCATTTACAGGGTGTTGTACCCCTTACACGACGAGCCTCATGGGCCAAAAAATATTAAATCCAATATTTAACCAAAAAAACTTAGCCAAAAAGAACAGATATGTAATCTATGTTGATGTGACTTGATGTTTCAATTAAACCTCTATGTTTTTTCATTAATATTATAATGGATCTCATGACACCATTATAACTCTTTTCTCAAATGTTGATAATGTCTCCCTAGAGTGTAAAATTATGTATTTCCTTGTATAATGCAATCAATTGCACATATAACATGTACATGCTCTATTTTTCATGCGTCCATATCCTTTGATTATATGACCCCTTAGTTTCCATTGAAATATTATTTTTATATTTTGACTCTTTTCACATGCAACATATAAGACATCCTCCTTCACTTCATTTTTTATATTTGACCATTTTCTCTCTTTGTCTCTATCAAGGAATTTTCAAGGGTTCTACCTTATTACTTCACATCCATTGTAAGGTCTATGTCCAAAAACTTAATTTATTATTTGGCCAAACAAACTTTCCTAGAGTTTGAAGTTATTATAATTTTCAAGTGTCCAATTTATTTCCCTTGTGTTGTATGGGATGTGTTAGTACCTCTAATAAATTATATTTCCATATAACATCTTCAGACCATTATATCTTTTGTCTTACATCAAAATAAGTAGGTGGCTTTGAATTTTTTACCTTACCCTTAATTTATAGTGATATACCACTAATGTAATAATTGACCTTTGTATAAATTCCTATTACGTGTATCTAATGAATTTTGAAAACCACTTAAATTTTGAAGTATACTTAATTATAGGCATTTCATGTTGCTTCAAGGAATGAAATTCATCAATCTAAGCTATCAATTGAATGTCAAATAGACAATGCCTACATAATTGTTTAAATATTTTTTAGTTAATGCCCAACATACTTTCCTAGTGATCTCACTATAATATCACATTGTTGATGAGTTGAAGCATCACCAAATATGTATTCTCATTTCTAGTCTTATCCTTTAAATCAAAGAACTTCTTCATGTTGACGTTACATTCTTATGACTCCATCCCAAAATTTAGCCCATCAAATTTTAATGGAGCTACCTTTTTACCTTCACAAATTAAGCATTTAAATATTTATTTATATGGTTTGACTCTAGCTCAATTATGTCAGGGATTAGTTGTCTTTTATTGGTTTTATCCATGCTCTCCTCTTTATTATAGATTTGTCCTTGGTGGTACTTGGTCTCAAAGCCCTCTTAGAGTGAAGATTATTTCTTCTTCACTTTATGTATTCTATCTCTCTTCTTCTCTACCATGATTTCTTTACTTTAGGTGCATTATCAACTCTTCGTATGTATTATTAACTGAACTACAAAATGCATGGGTCTTCTTTGTACCATCTCAATTCCTCTTCTCTAAGAATATAGATTTATCATTATTAGATTATATGATATTACTTAAGTTGTACCATTATTATAAACCAAGAATATTGGCACAAATTTACGAAGAATGCATACTCCTATTTTAGAATGATATTCCTATTTAAATAATTTAATGGATAGATGTATACAAAAAGAGTTGAACAATCTCATGAACTATTTTATAGCTTTTCTTCCTAAAATATAAATTCCTTTCAAGTTATAAGTTCCTATAATTATCACAATATGCACCAATAGAGTGAACATGAGTTAGTTTTATTTTGGCTTTAATCCTTATTGATCATACTTATTCTCACAAACAAGTTAGTGTTATTTTGGCTTCAATTATTCATAATTATTTATTTTTAGAAATCCATTAGGCCTATAGTTTTTGATACATGTTATGATACCACTATGTAATTCCTTAATCATGCCAACAAGAACTAGACTAATATTTTTTATTTTAGTTAATAGTTTGAAAACTAGATCAATATCTTATAGTTTAACATGAAAAATAATTACCAACTTAACTCTTACGGTATCTCAAGGTCTAATTTGTTTAACATATTATAAAATAATAATAAAGTTTTAATTGAGGTTTACAAACCACATGAAACTCATAGATATCCTCTTAAAACTACAAATATTCTCTTGGGCTTGTGAAGATTTTGACCCAAAACTATTTAAATCTATTTAAATTTCCTTTTTGAAATATGGTTAGTCTTGCCCAAAGTTAAACCTTTGGAAGGTCAAATATTAATCTAGGTTCTAGTTGGTTAATATATGAATAAAGGAAACACTTAAATGGGTTTCATAATTTGCCAAGTCTAGGAAATTCAAATCTAACATCTTTCTCAAAATGTTATTTTCTTCTCCAAAGTCATTTCAGATGTGAAGAGAAATTAAATATGCATATGTGTGACAATTTAGTAACCATATTCTCATAGCATATATATAATAGGCACCACATCTAATCACTCAAATCTATGGAATCTAAAAATAATTTAAATAAGTTAATTAAGAGGAACTCAATGAATAAATGCCACTAAGTTAAATGTTATTTACCTCTATGAGTAGCTTTGACTAGACAAATAAAGCTACTGGGAAAGTTATTCCACCTAACCACCCTCACAATAGGTATCTAATTTTATAGGGGTATTTAGGTTTTTGTTTGCATGATAGTTTTTGGTTGTGAATACTAATTATACACTCATTACAACTTCCCCCTTGGTTATAGATTGAATTCAACTAACACCTCAAATAATTTAGCTAAGACAATTATACTTAAAGCAAGACTCAAAACTACATCCATAAGAGATTACAATACTTAGAATTAAAATATTGAAAAGGGACCTTGAGATATGGAACTAATAATAGATTTCACCACTATATGTCTCATATGCAATCATATTCTACCTTTCACTTTTATCATGGATGGGGTCATTTAGTACCCTTCTCTTTTCTCTGTAATATGGTCATTTATCACTCTTTCCTTTTATCCTAAATGTGGTTGTGTACTTCCCTTTCCTTTTATCATTGCTATAGTCATCTACCACCCTTCTCTTGGAACATAACAGGGATCAACAACCCACACAAGAATATGGCTCTAAAAATCTATATTTGGGAGCACAAGATTGACATTCTACTATTACAAGAAGTTAAGATGAAATTTTTTTTTTTTGATTTGATCACTAAGAATATCTGGCCCAATGCCCACTTCTTGGTCAATTAATCATTTTATTCCTAGGGGGCCTTGTGGTTATGTGGAATCCAAACAAGTTGTGCATCTTTGAACTTTTCCAAACCAAGCACAACTTGGGTGTTAAGTTCTCTAATGTTGGGTTTTTTTTGGATATTCATCAATATCTATGCCCCTGAGGTTAGAAATGCCAAGGAAATACTCTAGATTGAACTTTGTGATTGGATTATGAGTAATAAAGAGGCTCATTGGTTGATTTTCAGGGACTTCAACTCCCCCCTTTACCCCTTTGAGAAATGTAGGGGTGATTGGTTACACTGACAATATGGTTGGCATGGATGACCTGTTGAATACTACCAAGCTAATTGATATAGATCTTCAAGAACAACCCTTCACGTGGACTAAAAATGGCTTGGGGAAAATCTTATACATGTTAGACTTGACTATTTCCTATTTTCCCCAATAGGGCAACCCTCCATGGCTCCAACTTGTAGGCTTTTCCTCAGACTGTGTCAGATCATAACCCTCTCCTGCTATTGTGGGATGATAACTTTGTTGTTGGTCCTTACCCCTTCAAATATGAGATCATGTGGAGCTCCCACCCAAAATTTAAGGAAAAAATTTCCACTTGGTGGAATATTCTCTTTCATGGATCTCCTATGTATCATATCTCTCAAAAACTCAAAAATATGGGGAAAGACTGGAACAAGTGGGTCTTTGGTGATGTTTTCCACCATAAGAGATATCTAATGGCTAAACTCAAGGACATCTAGGTCAGAATGGAAAATGGTGATGTGTATTATCAGATCTTCCAAATTGAGAAGGATTACCACATTGATTGGGCTAATTTCCTAAAAAAGAATTATTTTGGAAACAAAAATCCAAAATATAATGTTTGAAAGAAGGGGACTGTAACTCCTCCTTCCATATCTCATCTCTCAAACATAGGAAAAGGAATCGGATAAATAATCTTAAAGATGACCTTGGGATTGAAGGAACTACTTCATCTCAGATTGGGTTTATGGCCTCTACCTACTTTCAATAATCTTTCTTGGTGCCTACTATCAATCCAACTACTACCTTGGATGATCATTTGTTGGACAACACCCCATCCATTTTAATCAACATTGGAAATGTTTCTATTCTCAGGCCTGTCACTCCTGATGAAGTCAAGACAACTATTTTTAGCATGGGGGATTTCAAAGCTCTTAGGCTCGATGGCTTCCCATCGAACTTCCAGGAATTTATGGATGTTGTGGGTGAAGATGTCTTCCTTACTTCTAAATACTTCTTCAAAATTGGAAAACTCTTGAAATAGTTGAACCATACTTTTATAGCTCTTATCTCCAAAAATGCTAATCCACAAACTATGGATGAATTCAAACCCGTCAACTTACACAATAAAATCTATAAAATTTTCTCCAAAATCCTTGTCATTTGGCTAAAACCCCTCCTAGAGAAGATGATTAGCCCCTGTCAAAAAGGCTTTATCCCTAGGCACCAAATTATGGATGTTTCCACCACCACTCATGAAATTATTCATTCTATGGAAATATGTAACAATGTAGGTATGAAATTTAAACTTGACATCTCCAAAGCATATGCTAAAGTCTTTTGGAAGTTTCTTCTCAAAGTTCTTTCTAAGTTTGGGTTCAATTAGTCAGTTATAAACCTCATTAGTGAATGCATTTCCACTATCAAGTACATTGTTTTGGTTAATGTGGTGCCCTATGGTTTCTTCAAGGCTAGAAAATGGATTAGACAAGGGGAATCACTCTCTTTATCTCTTCATTATGTTTTTTGATGTTTTAAGCCACAATATTTATAAACTACTAAATGAAGGTACTATCAAGGGTGTCAAACTTGCTACCTATGTGGACCCCTCAGCTATACAATAGTTTGTGGATGAAATCATCCTCTTTGGGAAATCCTTGGTTGTGGAAGTTGGGAAATGGAAGTGTTTCCTCAATAATTATGCTTTCATCTCTGGACAATGCATGAACTATAAAAATATCATGATTTACTTCTTTAACACCTCTCAAAACCTTTAAGATAAAGTGATTACTATCTGGGGCTATGAGAGTGCCACTCTTCTTATTGGAAGTCACCCCTAATCTTTGGAATTTGGTGTTAGAAAGAATGCAGAGAAAATTGGCTGAGTGGAAGGGGTCCATCTTGAGTCATGCTAGTAAGCTGCAACTCCTTGTTGTTGCTCTTCAAGGAACCCCTATGTATTTATTATCCCTTTTTAAATTCCCAAGATACATACCTAGGAAACTAGAAAGAATCCAAAGAAGCCTGATTTTGTCTAGTATTGAAGAGAAGAAGAAATTGGCCTTACTTATCTACGATATTATTTGTCTTCCCAAATCTAGTGGAGGGCTCAGTATTAGAAAAATCCAAACTACTAACAAATCACGTCTTGCTAGTTTTGGCAAGGATTTTTTGAGAAATAGGAAGGACTAGTGCACTATTCTAAAGGCCAAGTACCTCAATAATACACCTTTGATCATGAGCCTTCCCAATGGTCAACCCCGCAGCTCCTTAATTTGGAATAGTATTAGTAAAGTCAAATAATTGTTATAGTCTAGCCTCAAATGGAAACTTGGTGATGGCTGCAACATCAAGTTTTGGGATGATCCCTAGTTACTTGAGATACCCCTCAACCAATCTAATTTTAAGGATTTGGTGGGCCCTACTACTGACTACTTTGGTAGATATGTTGAGGATTACATTATTGGTCAACAAGGTACTAAAAAGTGGAAAGCTTTGGTGAACTATTGTCATAAATCTCAGGGATTAAGTCACTCGATGAAGTTACTTCAAGAATCTCTCTCCTTGAAAAGAATACCTATATCCATCTAAGAAGATGATTTTTTTTGGACTAAGAAAAGCAAGGGTAGCCTTACTATCAAATCGACTTACAAACTGATGTCAATGCAGGGAACCAGTGATAGATTTTGGAAACAGATTTAGAATAGACACATTATTCTGAAAATAAATTTCTTTTGGTGGATAATGATCCACAACATAATCCTCACTCATGATAACCTGAGGAAAAGGGGGTTCCAAATCCCTAATAGATGTTTTCTTTGCAAGAGTGAAGAGGATTTTGTTTCTCACTTATTACTCCATTGTCCCTTTGTCGCTAAGGTCTGCGATTTTGATTTTCCAAAACTTGGGGTCTCTTGGACCATGAACGGGAACATCAAAAGCTTCATGGAGAATTGGATCAATCCATATTCTCATCCCTTACCCAAATAATTTTTGCAATATGTTCCTCCCTTTATCTACCGGTGCTTATGGAAGGAAAGGAACACTAAAAAATTTCATAATAAGGAAAAGAGCCCCACAAAGGTTTTCAATGTTTGTTTCAATCTTCATTGAGAACATATCCCTTTTTATCTAGAAACCTCTGACTAAAACCCCAAGTGCTTTGGAGATATCTATTGCTAGTTATTGGAGCCGGCCTCTAAACCTCAATTCTTATGATAATTCTAAAGTGTTGGCAAGGATAAATACTAAATGGAGGCCTCCGCTGCTAGGTTGGTACAAACTTAACCTTTATGGGGATTCTGAGGGAAATACATGCCCTGGAAGTATTGGTGGTATCATCAAATATCTTGAAGGAAAAGTCTTAAATGGTTATGTTAAAGGGATAGGAGTGCAATCTTCTATGACAACTGAAGCAATGGATTTGCTTAGTGGGGTCAACATTTCTCTCTCTATATGTATTTGCATGTTGAGGGTGACTCTAAAACTGTGATTGATGCTTGGAGTGTTAAGGATGTTATGGCTGATATCCATCACATCCTCAGTAAATTTGAGGAGAAAAACTTTTGCACATATTCAGAGAAGGTAATAAGGTGGTCGATGCTTTGGACAATGTTGGGGCTCCTTGGACCTCTACTATGTGTTGGAGGAAAATTGATGCTTTTCCTACTATTGTGAAAGGATTGATCCTTGATGAAAAAAAAATATATCACTAATGATGAGTGTTGAAATATTCTACTTTGGTTTTATTTTGTATGCTCTTACCATTAGTTTCAGTAAGATGAGATGGATTAGAATTGATGAGTTGGATATGAACATGTGGACTATTGTGACTATTTTCAACCGATACTTTCTGCCTTGCTAGATTAGAACCACATAGGATAAAAATGAAATGTGCTCTTATGGATTACACGAGGCTACTCAGCCTAACATTAATGATTTTTTGATAAATCTAAGTTGGCCTATTGGTGATTTGATATCCCACCCTTTAACCCAAATATTTCATCATGGCATCATATTAATGACCTACAGGTTCATTATTACTGAATCTCTTGCCTCAGTGTCATCTATCTCCATCTAATATTTTTTTTCCAACTTCGGTCCTTTGGAACAGATAGTTCATGTGTGGGAATATATTATCATTCTTGTAGTGTTATGAATATTATATCCTACAGTTTATCTTGGGAAATGTTATCTTACTATTTATGCCTTCTATGTATCTACAAAATCTTCTTTTCTCTGATTCACCTTTGTTGTTTATGTTATACTCTACGCAAGATGGGTGGTGACAGGGTTATAACTGAGATCAGTTCTTGCGAAGAGTTTTGTCATGATGCCTTGGTCTAGCATATTTGTGTTGAAGGGGGTTTGGCCCCTCTCATGGAGAGTCTTAAGGGCCATGATGAAAATATTTCTGCCCAATTTTCTAACAGTTGGAATGATCGACATGTGACTATGGGAGGCATTTCTTTCAAAGTCAGTGAGGATGTTATTGTGAAGGCTATCAAGCTTTCATGCACTAATTTTTCTTTAAAGAAGCACACCAAAGTCCAAGATGTGGACAACATATTGCAGGTAGTTTTTTAAAGAAAATGATCAACCCTCCAAACTTCATGTGGATTATGAAAAAAGAAAAATCTTGCCTCCATGGGACCATGTGTGTCTTGTTCTCATGAAATATGTTACGCTTGAAGTTTGTTTTAAGTGCTACATTTATTATCATATGCCTCTTCTTAACCATTTTAGAAAACATTTCCACATTAATTTCCCTTTCTTTCTCTTTTCCTCCCTGGAAATATCGGTGAAGGAAATGATTGAGCTGGCTACTAAGAACTTGGAAAAATGTCCCCTCCCCTTAAACCAAGGGTTGATATTGTGTATGTACCACTTTCATCTAGATTTGTGTCCTTAGAAGCCCATTTGTGCTACTAGGGTTGTTGATGAGCCTAAGTCCCCTGATGTTTACCTTAAAAAAACCTCCCCTCCTATTGCTTTTGGGTCTAAGCGTAAACTTAGCCTCACTTCCAGTAAGCCTATCCCTGACACTAAACCCAAATAGCCAAGAAAAAATAAAAAGGTAACCCTGTGCAATCTCAAAAAAATACTACGATGGGGTGGTGTGAACTAAAGAACATCCCCATCAAGAGAGCTATAAAATAGGTGGGCCAGTCTAACCAAGAACTGAAGAAGAAAGCTATCTCCTTCTATGTGGAAAAACCTATTTTAGAGAATGAGAAGGGGAAAGAAGATACCAAAGGCTCTAGTGATGAGGATAACATGAAAACTATAGATATGGATGTCGGTGTGGAACATACCAGTGTTAGGTGATCCAATCAGTTGGCCAAACAAAAACTTGAGGTCCTAATTGAATCTAATAGTTATAAATAGGTCAATAAGCAGGAGGAAAATAAGCACAATACTATTGAGGAAATAAAAGACTATGTGGAGGGCCCTAGCCACTTCCCTGAGCTAAATAGGATTTCATTGGAGGAGTCCACTCCAAATTCCTCCAATCATCATATGGGGAATGAGGTGGCTATAATGTCTAGCCAAGGTTTTGATGAAGACTACAAGGCTCTGCAAGCGCTTGTTAGCACTCTAGAGAGGAAGTTGAAAAAAATTACCTACTTTACCATCAAGGTCATCTACCACTCCGTCATGACTCTTGATTTGGTTTTGAAGGAGGAAATAAAGAAGAATGTGCTAGAGACTAATCCTAGCTCCAACAAGACTAATGTGGATTTTTTCAAGTTCCTCATGGAGGAATGGGAGAACATTGCTAAGTAGTGGTATGGGGCTTGTTTGCTCTCCCTAGGGGTTTTTGTCTCTGTTGTTTTTATGTTGAGTTTGTAGTTATGTTAGTCTATTGTTTCTATTGTGATTTGAACTAGTGATCTTTGGCCTGGTGGCTTTTTGTGTTAAGGGTTTTGCACCTGTAAATGCAACATATATTATCAAAAAAAATTTAAACAATAAATGAAATTATATAAAGGATAAATGTGACCCAAATAAAAATATAGTGATGTGTACATGATAGAAATCTATTGTGAAAAACTATTGAGAATATGTGTCTCAAACTCACTAGTAGAAACCCTGATACTGTCACCAAGCAACAAAGTTTCTTAAGTGTTTTGTTTATGCTTTTACCTCTATATCGCCAGGTGATTGAGAGAGAGGAGCGGTAGCGCAGTTACCGCCATACCACGGGAGCCTCTCAACTATCGAGCGGTAGTGCGGTGGAAACCGCCATACTGCAGGTGTCTTTACATTGGGGTGCGGTAGCACTGTTACCGCCATACCACAAGATTTCATTGGTCGTGTAGCGGTAGAGCGGTTACTGCCATACTGCGGGAGCCTCTTATCTATCGAGTGGTAGTGCAATGGTTACCGCCATACCACAAGAGTTCATTGGTCATGTAGCGGTAGTGCGGTGTATATTGCCATACCACAAAATTATGTAGACTATCTAGTGGTAGAGTGGTTACCGCCATCCCACAAGAGCCTGTTGACTGCTCAATGGTAGTGTGGTGTAAGGTGAAGAGCTCGGACTTGATGAATTGTTGAGATGTAAACCATCAACTAGAGAATGTTTCCGACTTGGAAAGAGGCTGTTTGAATTCTTGGGAAGTTCGACGGTTGTTCAACAAAGGAAGTTGAACTAAATCAATTGTACAAAGAATGAATCGATCATGGTTTTTTCTATACATTGCAACATATTGTAATTGTGAAAGGGTTCAAGAGTTTGATGGTTTAGAGGTTGGATGATCGAATGATCTGTTCATGAATTTCATTGTATGTTGTTTTGAACGAATTGTAACAGTGTTGTTTTGTAAGAGGTTGATCAGGGAAATATTACTGCTGTAATATTTTCATCTGTAAGGAGAGTCTGTAACTTTATGTAATTTGATTACTGTAATACAAGTGATTTTCTTTGGTGTGGTGGGTTTTTTTCCCGTAAGGGTTTTCACACGTAAATCTGGTGTTAATTGTGTTTGAGTTTATTTCTCTATTCTGCTATTTCTTCCATGCGCATCTTAATGAACTGTAATTGTGAAATTTAAAGGCATATATGCATTCTTCTTCGAGTGTGGACATTAGAAGAGTTAGTTCCACAGTTTAATTTTCCTAACAAAAAAAATATATTGAGAAATGGGTAGATACATCCAAACATAAATAAAGGGAAATGATTAAGATACTAAATTATAATATAGATAAAAAATAGTGTTACAAATCATGATATTTGGATTAATCAAGCAAAAATATCAATTTAAGATTTTTTTTTTATAAAAGAACACTTGTGGGAAGGTATTGAAATTATGCAACATAATGAAAACATCAATAGTGATGGAGGTTGAATCATTAGTAATCTTTTGAAATCTTTTATTAATAACCTCAATCAAAGGAACAATCAAATTACTAAATCCTCCTCATTAAATTAGATCAATTGAGCCATGTTTAAACCTCACTTGGTTAAATGGTCAAATGCATTTTTGTTTCCTTTTAAATAAAAATAGGACAACTATTTACTATTTGTATATTTGTATAAGGTGATACAAATATTGATAGAGTTATACTCTTTGGAGAAAAAGTTCTCATGGTTAAAAGTCACACCCATTTTACCAATTCAAATGAAAATTTCCAAACTCAATGATATTTAGGTGGAGTTGCACTATTGATGTATTATGAGCCTTAGTCAACTCATTTCTTGTGGTCCTTAAAATTATATATTTAAGGAAGTGAGGAAGCAATCCAAATACATATTCAAAGAAAAAGAGTCTCAACTATACCTAAACTTAATATTTAAAATCCAAACACACCATTTAAACATATTTAAAAAATGATATTAACATGAATGAGAGGTGAGTATTTCTATGAAATCCTTTCATTAAATCTATTACAGTCCACTAATTGCCATGAAGTCAAAAAGTTAAACATTTATTAGTTTATAATGGTAAAAATTACATACCCATTCTCTTTTGTGTTATATTTTGGATCCATCATAACCAAGTTGTCTTTAATGTATCAAATAATGTCTAAAATGTTTTATTTTGCATGGAAGTTGGTAAATAGTTTTTTTTTCCCCCTAAATCTCACCATCAGACATCTATATATCACTCCATTCAATAAACATTTCATTTTCCCTCTATGGGTCAAAATGCTAATATAAGACTAATCTAGATTATTTCTACACTCGTCACTCTAGCCCTTAAAATTTTAAAATAAAAAATATAAGAGAATCTTTGTCACATTTTCCCACTAGTCATTATAAGTTTAGTAAAGTGTGAATTGTGTCAAATTACTCACTAGGGTGGTGTGTTTAAAAGATTAACTTCATTTAGAATGAATAAACTCACTCATATTTAGAATATAGGTTAATTAAGAAGCCCATCTAGAATTTGATTTCAAGTGAGTAAAAGAATAACTACATTAACATCACACCAAAATTTTAAGGGCATATTGCTTGCTTGCTTATTTTTCTCAACCTTGATTTATAATCATTGAATTAGTCCTTCCAAGGATCTAATTAAGAAGAATTTGAATCTAACAACTTAACAAATTATCAAAGGTGTTTGTAAATAATGCATGCCCTTACACAAATTTAAATATTATAAGATCAAGGAAATGAGTTTTATATCATATAAATCAACCAAATCAAGGTCACAAGTTTCAAGTTCATTTATGCACATCAAGATTAGTTTTGCACTCACAAAAGTGACCTCAATTAGTATATAATCATATAAAATAGATCGATCTTACAATCTCTGGATTTTATGATCAATGAAATTTTTTTTGGTGTTGGACAGAGAAAATAAAGAAATATCCTTCATGATTTCCTTGTACTTAAGCATGTTAATGTGTATGAGCTTACACTTTCAATTTCCCCCTTGAAACATTCCCAAAGCAAAGTACCCCAAAAGAAAATATTATTTTTGAAATAGAAAACTCCGATCTAAAAACAATTTAAATTTGAAGGAAGTATAAATAAAAAATCTTTGAGATTCTTGTTTTGGGGGGCTTAGCCAAGACATAAATGCAATTTTGTTCAATGAAAACTTTACACCAATACATTATAGAACAAAAATAAACAAAAAATTTCAACTAGCAATTTGTGCAAATGATAATGGATAATATTTTACTAAATTTATTATATTTAAATTTGATGTATAATAGAAGGATTGTATTTTAATTGGAGATCAAGGTGATATATCTTGATTATCTTATTTATTAAGGTTCAAATCTCTTATATGTCAGGTTGGACTCCTCCATAATTTTGATGAACTAATTCTCTTTAAAAGTGCTTCATGTCATGAGTATTTTAATATTTTTTTAATGCATGGCTAACCTATTATTAAAAAACTAATATAACTAAATTAAATGAAAATTAAAACATAATGAACATATATTTAAAAAAATTAAAATTATAACCAACATGCTTATCTTTAGAAAAACCTATGTAAAAGATGCCAAGAGATATCATTTTGAAGACACCTATTTTTTGTGTTTTTATTAAAGGCTCCAAAATGATGTTTCTCATGTATTTTACATAGTTTTTTTCTAAAGATAAGATATGATAGTTATAATCCACTTAAAAAATTTAAACAAAAAATAACTTTTAATTTAAATGTATCCTTACTTCACGTACTATAATCCACTTAAAAAATATAATTATATAATTCAATTATTTTCATAAAAGAAAAGAAAAATAAAAATAAATGATGAACATTCACTCCAAATTCTTGAGAATGAATCTACACCTTATGATGCTTGCTTATTTGCAGTCCTTAAATCAACTCCCTAAAATACATTTCCTAATTAATGGTTGAAGATGTTTTAATGTGGCTAAGATCCCACTAGAATTTAGTTTTATCGGTAGCTCTAGGTTGTGGGTGTTCAAGTAGAAGATTTGAAATAAAGTCTTCCCTCAAATATTTAATGTGTCGTATATGCAACACTAAAACATGCTTATGAAGCAAAGTGTCATTAAAATTGGAGTAACAACTTGTGCTATCAAAATTTAAAGAACAAAACTAAATTTATTACCATATAATTTAGGTAATAATTTATGATAAAATGTGCACAATCTAATTTCAAAATTTGTATGTATGTATGTATACACACACACATGATATTTTATCCTAGTTCAAGTTAGAGAGGTCACAAACAAGGGTCCTCTTCTTCAAAGAATTATCACCCACCTATTTTAATACAGATAGTCCAAACTCATGAGCTCAATGGTCCAATAGAGATACAAGATACAAGGCCTACAAGTTCAATAGTCCAACAAGAGTTTGAACTTGAGTGGTATTAATAGCAAACTAAATTTTTTATCAAGTTACTCTACCTTTATTAGCCTTAAATGCACACATATCATATGTAATGCACTTTTTAAAAAAAATCAATTTTGACACTTAAAAAAAATAAATCATTAAATAAATATATTTTTTATTTTATAAAAGATTAAATATTTGGCAATTTTTTTTTAACAATTTGATTATTGTTCTATCAATTTTAAGGGAGATTGTATAAATTGAAAATAGATTAGGAAGGCGACATTCTTCCATTTAAAGAATAAGAAAAGCATGGTAAAAAGTCTTATATATAAGCACAATAAGCTTATTAGATTTTATGTCTCAAAATTTAAAATATTGTAGACACATAAAAATGACCTAGACCCATAGGCTCTTCTTCTAATCCTGATTAGGACATTTTAATTATGTCCCTAACTCACTCTCAATTATTAATTATATAATTCTTAATTATTTAATTAATTCATGTCCCTTTTTATTCTTCTTGATTATTAAATAAATAATTTTCATTTATTTATCTAAATGTGTCACTAATTGTCTAAAGTCTACCTATAATTAAATAAATTCCTTAATTTATTTAATTATCTTTGGCCATTATGTCTTCTTGATTATTAAATAAATAATTTTATTTATTTATCTAATATATCACTAATTAAAATGTCCTCTTATAATTAAATAAATTCTTTAATTTATTTAATTATGGCCACCTTCACATTTCCCTCATTTTAAATAAATAAATTTATTTAAAATAGTCCCACCACTTGAATTAAATAATTTTATTATTTAATTCCTCCTCTTTAATTGTGCTCATTTTAAATAAAATCTATTTATTTAAAATAAGTCCCACTTTATAAATTCCCTCTTTTAGTAAATAATTTAATTTAAATTATTTACTGTCACATGACCCCACCCTTTTGAATTAAATTAATTTTTAAATTCAAAAAGTCAACATCCCCTCTTGAATTAAATAATTTTAAATTATTTTTTGATTCCCCAATGACTCTGTTTTCCGTGCCCAAAATCTTTTGTCACATGCATTGTCAGTCATTTGATTTGATTTTCTAAAAATCAATCTTGTCCATTTGTTTCGAATTTAACCTAATGTTGCCCTAACCCTAATTGTGGGTTGCTTTATTGAATCTTGTCTATAGATTCTAGGGCACTTGTCAATCTTTAATCTCATCCGTCCATACAAAATTGCATTTTCTATAAAATGTCAATTTTGTCTTCATTTTGGGACCCCTACCTATTATTATCCTTATCTTTTATCTCTTGATTATTATCTCTTATCTCATATTAGCTTGCATTGTCATATTTTATCATCTAACATTGTCTTTTGCAGATTTTTACATTGCATGTAGATTTATATTCTCTTGCATTTTAGATTAAATCCTTCAATACTTGCTAGGTCATGTCATAAACTTATTTTGCTCACACAAAGGCTGAGGGTATCCATCATATTGCAGCAAGTAGAGAAGGTTCAATAGAAATGAGCCATGGAGGAGAGAAATGGGTGAGACTGTTCTAGTCTCATTCCTTTTCTCTTTATTCCTCCTTTGCATTTTATTGATTGATTGATATTATTATTGCATGCATGTTCTAACCCTAGATCTATGCTTGCTTAGAATATTTGGATCATTACAAATATAATATAGCCTAGTTATGTGATATTCTTAAACTCTAAAGTCAAAAATCTTATTTTGAATTGAATATTACATTATAATCTAATAACTAACTAATTCTTGATGAATTTTATTTCAATGAGCTTTATAATATTTTATGAAATAATTTTAATTTTATATTAAATGCATAATATTTTTAAAACAACCTAAAATAATTTAAATTAGAGTGTATATCAATAAATTTCTCAAATAAACAAACATTCACAAATATCAATGTGGACTTTAAAGGATGATGAAATTGTAAGCCAACCATACATATAAAATATTAATATTGTATTTATCTTATTTTTTATTTTTATTTTGTGTTTATATAAAGAGAGTGTTTTAATAATTTTTTATATAAGATAAAAAATGGATTTTTGAAAGGGTTTCAATCTTTGAAAAATATTTAATATGAAATATTAAAATGATTATGTTATAATATAGTAAAAATAATATTACATTAAAGATATAACAAAGTAAATATTTTAAAATAGAGGAAAGAGAAAGTAGGAAAACAACCTTGAGTTAGATAATGAAATTAGGAACAAAAGACTAGATTATAGATCAAATCCCATTAAGAACTATAGAAAACTCCCACTTGTCTTGGAGGGATTTCAAATGCTTTTCCAAGGCAACAATGTTCATCAATTCTACACAATTATCAGACTTAGTTTTTCTATCATGAGTACAAGCATTAGGACCAATTTGATCTTGGTCATGTTGAATCCTAATCTTGTCTTGTACTCCACTCCTCCATCAAAGAGGTTTACAATTTCTTATTATTAAATTGTATAAGGAACCAATTTAAGATATTTTGATGAATATCCATCTCCTTATAGATTTGGTTGATTTTACTAGCAATCATATCAACCATCAAAATAAAATTTTCAAGAGAAGAAGATGGGTAGGGTTTACAATATTCTCAACAAAGGCACTATTTTAGAGACATTCAACCTTAGGAATTCCCTCCTTGATGTTGAGGTATTCATCCCCATTTAACTTTCCCTTTCTTTAGCATCCATTTCAACCTTGCCTTGGTTATTACCAACATTTGACAAGGTCATGATGTGAGGGGACAAACTATTCTTGCTATCTCCACCACCTTTAAGAAACCTCATGTGTGAAAATTAAAATCTAGATCTATTATTAGGGTATACATTGGCTATGAAGTTAGGATCTAATAAAGATGAGGTACAAAAGATAAGGAAAGGGGATGTACATTTATTCTTAGATAAAGTATCAAGACAATAATGGGAGGGGGGGTGTTCAAGCTTGTAGGAATTAGGTAGACAACAATATCTAGGTATAATATTACCCCTAATGATAGTGGGTAAAATGAGAAAGAAGATAAATGATGGTGAAGAGAAACTCAAAAAAGTTGTTTTCCCTCAAGCACCAAATACTAGAAATAAGATAGGAGAAAGAAGGGAAAACTTACTGTTTTTTATGTTTGAAGTGGTTGAGTAGATATTTGAATGGTAATTTTAAAGAGCTAGAACATATCCTTCTAAAGTAATATAACACATAAAATATAGACCAATTTCATCCCATGGTTAGGGCAAACATGGCCTCACATAACTTGATTGGGCTATTTTGACAAATTTTCCTTAATTCAAAAAGCTATTAACAACTTCCTCTTTATTCCTAAAAAAATTCTAGATTTTTCTTCCTTTAGTTGAAAAAACATGAGATATAATGTTCATAGAGATTTCCAATACCACACTACATATTGTGACCAACCTTATGTTCCAAATTGGTAACAAATTTAACTAATGAAGTGGGGTTGAATCCATTGATTATTTTCATAAAATTTTCCAAGTCAACCTTATTAGATATCCTTCAAATATTTTTCTATTGCTTAAAAAATTCATAAGATAATATTTCCAATCTATTGTAGTGTCCCCCATATTAACAAACAAGTTTTGTTCAGAATAATTAGGTCCTTATAAACTATTATTACCCCTAGGACCCTTGAAACAATTGTGTTTTCCCTTGATACATAAATAATGTTCAATAAAAACTAAATTTGGGGAAAATTAAAGACATGAGAAACTTCTTGACATTTGAAGGTTCCACACCATAGATAGTAATAAAAATCATAATTACAAATTATTGCATGTGCATAAGTGCACTAATGAAGATGATGATAAATTACATAATGTATGCATTGAAGAGTTTTTTTATAATCATCATCTTCATTAGTGCACTTATGCACATGCAATAGTTTATTTGAAGATGATTAATTTCATTCTTATTTATACTTTGGGTTGCATTAGTTTATCTAAGTAGAGGTGGGTTCTAAGGAGGTGCCTAGTTCGTATTATTCCTACCTTAGTTTTTAAATTAACTTGGTAGAGCTTGGCTTGAGTGATTAAGAATGATTCCTTGTACGATACATTAGTGTGTAAAACTTCTTGATTGTGTTGTGTATGTGTAAATATTTTTTTTTGGTAAAAGACGGTATGCCTATATATATTTATATATATTTGTAAAAGGATGTACAAAAGTATATATTTGATATATTTTGACTCTCATCAGCCAAATTCAACCATTACCCCACCTATCCTGACTAAATAGAAACATATCCATATCTGTTTTTGATCTATAATACCAAGATAATGACCCAACATATTACATAAAATTTACTCAAAAGATCATCTCAAGAGAATTATAACTTTATGGCCCATATTATGCAAAAATAGACTATTTTGAAGTACTATTCCTCCATCTAATCCACTGCCACATCATTCTCATCTTGGTGCTCATCCAAATTTCCCATCAAATATTGAATAGGTGGCATTATATTCAAATTCAAGTCCATATTGTTTATATGCGAAACATGATCATCATCCTGAAGCTGTGAGGCAATAACACCTTGACCCAAAAGTCGTGGAGTAGCATTTAGTGGGCGAATTCTTTGAATAGCAGATTTGGGATGATAAAAAGTATAAATTTATTGAAAAACACTCTCATCATATTGACCAAAAAATATATTTTACGTTTTATATTTTTTTATTAGGCCTTTTGTTTAAGTCTTGTTTTTTTATTTTTCTCCTTCAACATGTCTTTTATTATCTTATTTACTTTTTTTTTGATACATAAGTCGTTTTTATATTATTATTTAAAAAGTTTACAAATGTCTTCTCATGCATGAAAGCATCAATATCCATAAGTGCCATACCGGTTTAACTGCAACTTCTACCCAATTTAAACCCCAACCAATTTTTTTTGAGAGCAAAACATAGAGAAACCTCGACTCATAGGCCCAAAGAAAACCCAACCACAACTACCCACCAAAACTGATATCCACCACCCTTCCGCCACTTCCTAAAAAACTCAGAGACTCTTATATTCTGTCCTTTATAGTTTTACAAAAATCCATTCTTCAACTTATAACAACACTGCCCATACACATACTTTAGTAGAACACAAACATAGAAAAATAACCAAAACCTAAACATTCCCATACTCACAGAAAGCCATTGAGCTTAGCAAAGGCCTCAAATTCCACAATCTAGTCGATGTCCTGTACAACCATGAGCCCAATTTTTTTTTCATAAACTCCACAACCATGACGACGATCCTTTGTTGCCTCATGAGAGCCGAACCCTTTATGTCTAACAAAAAAGGAAAAAAATTCACTACTTCGTTCAAATTCCTTAGCAACTCCAAATCACTAGGATAGGGAATACCAGTCCCCACAATGGCGACCTTCAACACCTCATCCAAACCCAACAACAAATCCTTTTTGAAAACATTTTCCAGCAACACTTTGGCCTCCACCTTCGACACATGATTGTCGAACAGAGATGCCATAAACTTGGAAGTGACATATGTGTTGTCCGTCCCAAACTCACTTCTTGTTAAATGCCCAACACCCAACACTATTTTCACCACCACAACCATCAGATGATCATTATTGAGCATCATTCGTTTAAGGCGCTGGTCCGTTATCACCCTAAAAATCGTTTGTCGAGTTTTGGCACCCAGAGAGATTGGTGTGTTCGCACCAAACCACACTAGACCCTTTGTCAAAAATTTAATTATAAAACACGAGTGCCTTGCGATCACAGTGTTCTTCCACACACCCAACAAAACCAACACTACAAAAATCACAAACTAAACCAGAGCCAAGTGTAGAGCAGTGACCACTGCGATCTCCTCGACTGCATTTAAACCCAACGAAGATGCTAGACTTTATCATTAAACGATGCTTAAATGAGAATGGCATTAATGCCATGAATCTATACATGAGAGAGGTTGTCCTCATCCTCAAATTCCAGCCAAACCTACTATGTGGGCTATCACATCAACGTGTGATTTGGTAATAAAAAACCACCACTCTTTCGACATGCCACTCCTTGTATTAAGTGCCCATTTTGGGCTCCAAATTGACAAGCATCACATGGAAATTGGCCAACATGTTCATCTAGGGTGGACCTCTATGCATGCCACCCCTGGGAATAATCATACAATTGTCAAGGCCCAATAACAATGCACCACATCCCATCTGTTTCACCCGCCATGTGCCCTCCGTCACTCTTGGAGGGCCACCTTCCCTTCCACCCACATTATCTTATTTAATTTTTACTTTGGCCTATCAAGATATGTTTTTTTTGAGCTTCTTATATATTTTATATTTTTATTCTACCTTATATATTATGTCTATTATGAAAGGTGTCTCAACCTTGAATCCTAAAGTTAAGAACACAAAATTTGTATTTTTTAGGGTATAGAATAAAAAAATAAATATTGGCCCCAAAAATAATTTTTGGATAATCCATAATTGATTCTTGGATGATCGTGATGTGGAATTATTAAATATCTAAAATAAAAAAAAGGGGCTTAATCAAATTCTAGGATCAAAAGATGTGGCCTCAAAAAGCTAGGTCTTCTGCATTGGAAATGTAAGAATATGCATGAGCTATTAGAGGGGCTTATACTTTTAAGAAAATTATACCATGTTTATAACATATCATGAGGTGATTTTGAATGGAGATAATGAAGCAAAAATGGAGTGCCCAAGTTGGTGGGTGAATTTTGACAAGCTTATGACATGTGGAAGGAATATAGAATTTTTAGCCTATGGACTTATCTTGGGATTTTGGCATTGGATGTTTTTACTAGGGGTTTGAGTGCCACTGTTTGGGAGGTTTTAAATCATGGTTTCCTAATTACCATTTGATGGTTCCATGTATTTATTCTCCTATTTAGTGGGTGCTTGAAATTGAGGTTTTTATAGTGAGTTTTATAGGTAGTGTTATGCTACTAAAATTAGTTCAAATCTCTTATTGGTGATAGACCAACAAAAGAGTAAAATTTAAGAGTCTATTGTAACTTTTATCATTAAATAATAGATTGAGTTTCTTTTGAGTGTGGGGTTTTTCTCTTGAAATGATTTTCTCCACATGATCACTTTGTTGTGGTATATTATTTTTGTTATGTATTTTTCCTTGCAACTATAAATATTTAAATTTTTTACACACCTCTTCTCATAGATTAGTGTAGGAAGTGTATTCTCCACATTTTATTCTTTCATTTGGTATCAAATCCTTGTCACCTCAAATTATATCTAGGTGTTAGGGACAATGATGTTTTGGTACTAATCTTGGTTTAAATGGGAGCTTATCATAAGGATATATTATGGGAGAAAAATTACAAGCACACCAAGGATAGAAATGGGGAATTATTAGGCATTATAGTTTAATATTTGGAAGCTCAATATGGAGGATATTCTAATGGATAAAGATCTAAAAAAAGTGAAGGGTCTCAATAGGACCTATTTAGTAGACTTTGTGTTGTTGAATTTACATGAATAAGACAATTTTGTATATCTCTAGAATAATTTAGTGAGGTTTATCAAGCTAAATGCCTAGTAAATAGAATTTCCTTAAGAAATAGTTTGTATACCCTAGGATGGAGGATGATGGTTTTGTGGTTGCGTACCTAAATGCTTTCAACTTGATTGTTACCTAGTCAAAATTTATTGGAATGGAGATGGAAGAGGAGGAACATTGATGACTATCATTTTCTTTGCTAGACACGTGCTCACTTATTGATGGAAATTAAGATTACTACCTATTAATTAAAATGGATGAGGTAGTTGCATCATTAATTCTGGAGGAGATGTGAAGAAAGAATTTTGAGTTATCCAAGAAATATGTAGTCATTTATGGGAGATTGAAAGAGAAAGAAAGAAGAGGGACAAGAAGAAAAACAAGTCTAGATCCATCACCCATGGGAGATGTAAATATACAGGAAATACCAAGGCTAAGTGTTGGAACTGTAATGATCTAAATATATTTCCTTGCAAGATTGAACTAGGGTTAGAACATGCATGCAATAATAATATCAATCAATCAATAAAATGCAAAGGAGGAATAAAGAGAAAAGGAATGAGACTAGAACAGTCTCACCCATTTCTCTCCTCCATGGCTCACTTCTATTGAACCTCCTCTACTTGCTGCAATATGATGGATGCCCTCAGCCTTTGTGTGAGCAAAATAAGTTTATGACATGACCTAGCAAGTGTTGAAAGATTTAATCTAAAGTGCAAGAGAATATAAATCTATATGCAATGTAAATGATCTGCAAAAGATAATGTTAGATGATAAAATATGAAAATGCAAGATAATAAAAGATGTGTAAAAATATGAGAATGTAAGATGCTAAGAGATCTCTAAAATATGATAATGCAAGATGTTCAAAATGAGACCAAAATTGCTCTTTTATAGAAGAGGCAATTTTGTGTGAATGGCCAAGATTGAAAGTTAGTAAATGCCCTAGAATCAATGGACGAGATTCAATAAAGCAACCCACAATTAGGGTTAGGACAACATTAGGTCAGATTCGAAATAAAGGGTCAAGATTGATTTTTAGAAAATCAAATCAATGGTTGACAAAATATGTGACAAAAGATTTCAGGCACGGAAAACAGAGTCATTGGGGAATCAAATAATAATTTAAAATTATTTGATTTAAGAGGAGATGTTGACTTTTCGAATTAAAAACTATTTTAATTCAAAAAGTGTGGGGTCATGTGATAGTAAATAAAAAGCAACCCACAATTAGGGTTAGGGCAACATTAGGTTAGATTCGAAATAAAGGGTCAAGATTGATTTCTAGAAAATCAAATCAATGGCTAACAAAATATCTGACAAAGGATTTTGGGCATGGAAAACGGAGTCGTTGGAGAATCAAATAATAATTTAAAATTATTTGATTTAAGAGGAGATGTTGACTTTTTGAATTAAAATGAGACTTATTTTAAATAAATAAATTTATTTAAAATGAGCACAATAAAAGAGGGGGAATTAAATAATAAAATTATTTAATTTGGGTGCTAGGACTTATTTTAAATAAATAAGATTTAGAAGAAATTAAATAATAAAAGGTTATTTAATTTAGGTGGAATATTAAATAATAGAGATATTATTTAATTATTAGAGGAATGTGACAAATAGAACCTTTTAAATTAAATATAAAGATTTAATTTAAAATTTAGGAAAGTGAACCAAATTAAAATTTATTTAATTTAGGAGAGAAGAGGCTAATGAATAATTAGATAATTAAATATAATTATTTTATTATAGTGGAAGGTGGATTAAATAAATAAGAATTTATTTAATTTTGGGAAGAAGAGGACTTAATTAGCGACATAATTAAATAAATAAATTAAGAAATTTATTTAATTATAAGAGGACTTTAGACAATTAGTGACGCGTTAGATAAATAAATAAAAAATATTTATTTAATAATCAAGAAGAATAGAAAGGGACGTGAATTAATTAAATAATTAAGAATTATCTAATTAATAATTGGAAGTGAGTTAGGGACATAATTAAAATGTCCTAATTAGGGTTAGAAGAAGAGCTTGTGGGTCTAGGTGATTTTTAAGTGTCTACAGGAACTACTACAAACTTGGAAATTTTCTAAGAAGAGATAATATGGAGGATAAAAAATAAAAATAAAAATGATTTTCATGATGATTCTAAAAAATATTCTTAGGATGATGGTGATGCCTTTTTATGACCTTGGCAACACATGCATTATAAGGTGTTTGGATAATAGACCCCAACTATTCTTTCAACATGACTTCACATTAGGGGGTTTTAAAATTATAAATAATATGATGGAAGGAATTTGTACCTTATAGATGAATCTAACTTGAAGATTATTTGTTGTGGAAGAGTCTTGATATAACTCTTTAATAGACGTGTGAAGGGGATCAACTAGTGTATTATATATCTCTGGTTTGGCATGAAACACGATTTTAGTTATTGAGATTAATGATGTGAGTGTGAAATTATTTTCTCTAGTGGAGGTAGTTAGATATTGAGATGAGCTAGATGGTTCTTTTAAATCTTGTGCATATAGGCACTCTAGTTAAGTTGGGTACATACATAACTTAGAAAAATAGTTCCTTTATTCTTGTGATGAAGATATACGAATATTCTATGTTCTCATCATTAAAACCAACCATAAAAGGAGTGTTGCATCTATTATGATGGTCATCCTTTATGGGTACCAAAGTGCACTCTTGCCTCAACGACCAAGATACCTATAGAGAAGACAATATTATTGATCCAAATATTGGGTCATATAAGTGATAAGGGTCTTATAAATCTAAAAAATAAAAAAATTGTAGAGGGTTTGAATGATTATGCTCTTGAGTTTGATTTTTGTGAATATTTTATGTATGGAAAATAAACCACATCTAATTTTACTCAAGTTCTCACAAATTTGTGAGGCATTTAAGGATCTCATTTATTATGATGGTTTTGGTCTTGTTAATGTTCATTTGATTTTAAAATGTTTATATTATAGATTTTATAGATAAGTAATCTAGAAGGATATGACTATATTTCCTTAGAAGTAAATATAAAGTCTTTAGTCATTTAATTTTTTTAAGTTTCTTGTATAAAATCGAACTCATAGGAAAATTAATGTTTTGAGAACGAATAATGGCTATGTGTTTTGTTAAGTATATTTTGATAGATTATGTAAGGAACATGGTATATAGAGTCATAAGGAAACTACATATACCTTTCACTGACAACATGGATTCATAGAGAATGAATACGACATTGATGGAGAGGGCTTGGAGTATGAATAGTGAAGTCAATTTGGAACATAAGTTCTCATTAGAAGTAGTTGCTACAACTTGTTACTTGATTACTAGGTATCTTACATAAATTATTATGGATAGGACTCCTATGGAAGCTTGGTTGGATACAAATATTTTACTATAGAATAATTATCTTTTTTGTTGCAAGGCATATGCTTATGTGCCTAAGGAGAGGTAATTAGATTAGATGTTTGTCATGATTGGTAAAATGATAGTTTATCAAGAGAATACTATTCCTACATTTATGAAAGATAATTTGTATCTTTGATATTTATTAATGTATTGATAAATTTATATGATGCATAAATATTTTACTTTTGTGTTATTATTTTTCATGTTCAAAGTTAAACCGTAGAGCATGCAAATGAACATTTAGTGGTACATTTTGACATGAGTGAAATTGGACATGTGTTATGTGGCTCAAAAAAACTTATTGAATGTGTTGTGTATGTGTAAATTACTTTATGTTTTATCTATAGATTTTGGATGATATAGAGTATAGAGTGATTGACAACTACTCTCATCATGTTGACCCAAAATATATATATATTTATTTTGTATGTTTAATTTGGCCCTTTTTTGAGATGTTTGATGTGAGCTTCATATAAATCTCATTTTAATCTTTTATATTCTGCTTTTTAGGAAAGGTGCCTCAACCTTGCATCCTAATTTTAGAAAACACAAAAATTGTAATATTTATGTTATAGAATAAAAAATAATAATTTTTGGGCTATAGAGGTTTTTTTTTGCCCTAAAAATATTTCCAAACGAGGCAATATAAATTCTAAAATTATCATGACATGGACCTCTTCGATCCCTGAAATTAAATAAAAGGGTCAATCACCTTCTTAGATCAAAATTTATGGCCTTCAAAAGTTGGGTCTCCCACATTGGAAATATAAGAACATCTATGAGCTATAAGAGGGGCTTACACTTGTTAAAACTCTTATGAAATATTTTATAAAACATAATGAGGCATAATTAAATAGATATAATAGATCCAAACTAGAGAGCCACAGTTGGTGGTGGATTATGATGAGCTTATGGTTGGTGGAATGAATATGTTACTTTTTAGCCTATGGACTCATCTTATAATTTGGGAACTAGATTTCTAACTAAGGGTTTATATGTCAAATTTTGTGTGGTTTTAGCTCATGGTTTCCTAATTACCATATGATAGTTTTGTATATTGATTCTCCTATTCATTGAGTTATTAAGATGGAGGTTTTAATAGTGAGTTTTGTAAATTCTTTTATTTTACTAGAATTACTTCAAATATCTCATTGATTCAATATTCCTATAAAGGCATAAAATCTATAAGTGTATCAAGTAACCTTTGATTATTGGATATTACATTGGGTTCTTTTGAGTGTGAGAGTTTTTTCTCAAAAATCTTTTCCACATGTAATCAATGTGTTATGGCATATTATTTTTATTTCGTATTTTTCCTTGTAATTATAATGATTTAATTTATTGGTACACATCTCCTCTCATAGATTAATGTAGGAAGTGTATTTTACACCTTTGCTTCCTTTCAAATGTCTTAAGTCTTGTTTCATGTCTCTCATGTGGCATATCTTCCCACTTGGGGGAATAACCTTTTATATCATTTGTCTTATCTTTGATGATATTATATTATGAGATTACATATTTATATATTTACATGATCCTATCTTATGTTGATTAAATGTTCACTTGTGTTTATTATTCTTATATACTATGATAACATGCTTATATACACGTATGATCATGTTTCCATCTTATTCTAACATGTTATGATGATTACACTTTATCTATGCTTATCATCATGGCATCTTACATTTATATATGCTTACACATTTCTCATCTAAATTTCATATGTTTTCACTTTTATATGACCCTTATTGGGGGAAATACTGAGACATCTTATTTTCCTTCTTAATATATGCATTCACGATTACATATTTTATTATACTACTACATGTTTACCACATAATGTATCTATATGTGACATATTACTTGCTTACTTATTTTCGATGATTATATCTTTGTCTCCTCTCCTCCAATTCATTGCATCCCTTCTATGCAACCAATTGGAGGGGGCATATATTATCATGAACATTCTTTGGTGTTTATGATTATGGTGACAACTCTATGCTTTATAGGCTTTAGGCCCATCATGGATTTGTGCCACCATAGATTCATGATATTCATGGATTCATGCCATTTTAGCTTCATACTTTTCATGGCTTCATATCACCTTAGATTCATGTTGTTTAAGTTTCATGCTTACTTTGATGGCTACCACTATGTCCAATAAATGTTATCCTTTTCCTTTTTGAATTTACTTATTGATTATTGACATTTTAAATCAATTTTTAAATCTATATTTTAAATTTTATGAGATGCAAAACATGAAAATTTGTATTTATAAATTTTAATATAGTTTATTCATTTCAAGAAGCAAGCATGAATCAACATCCATATTTATTCCTTAATAATATGCTAAATGTGAAAATATACTTTTGTATATTTAATATAAAATGTTCATTTCAATGAGAAAGCATGAATCAACATCCATATTGAGTGTTTGAACATTATACTTTCATGTTGACTAATTATTGTAAATTGATTGCAGATAGTCCAAAGTGGATCATGTGAAGTGTAATGGTGAAATGTGCACATTTAACACTTTGAGCATTCATTTTGGGCTCACTTTGATTAAGTTATCCTTAATGCAATGACTGGTGTATGAGTGGCATGCTTCTACATAAAGTTAGTAAATTACTTGAACATAACTTGACTCCATAGGTACACATTCCTAGGAAGTAGTCTTGATCCTGAAATTATCCACCATCTACCTTAGTCAAATCTATGCAAATATGGTCCTAGATTTTAAATAAATTTAAATTTAATTTTGGTCCAAGCTAACTCCCTTTCTTACTAATTGTTACCTATCAATTTGAGTGTGGAACATTCAAATTTGTGCACTAGAATGTTGTATAAAATGACAACCCTAATTCTAGTTCATCTATCCAAGATCCATTCAAGCATCACATAGCATTATCATTCAATCATACACAATTTGTTGCATGATCACCTTACATCAACATCTAGACACTTAGTGATAATTTAGGGCATCTCACATAGTAGCTTGCTATCTTTGGCCATTGTTCTAAAACCATTAAATTACATCATTTGGAATTGCCAAAAGTAGAAGATCTGGTCTCTTAGAAAAATCCCAAAGGTATCTGTGAGCACCATGTATTTTTACAAATAATGATCCTAGAGAGCGAGATGAGTAGATTCTTTAAACCTAGGAGTGCATAGTTCATTTTTGTAGATATAAATCAAATTTGTAGCAGGGTTCATTTTTATGGATAGAAATTCGTTATGTATGTACAAATTCAAACTAAGATAGATAATAGTTCATTCAATCATTTGTCACAACTCACTTACAACAAATTTATCACAATATAATTTGGATCACAAAGTGATGTTTTTCAATCAAAATCCTTCACACTATACACAAAACTAAGTCCTAACCACTCTTTGCTATTTTAAAAGTTTGCTTGTATTTTCGTTATTGTCTTAGCTGAAAATTCTAGGGTATTGACTTATTAATTCTTGATTGCCCTTATTTACCCTAAGCATTTAATCAAAAATAATTATTTAGTTCTTTATACATCAACTTGAAAATTAAATTATTTTTTAAGCTATTTCTAGTGACAAGCTCTATAAGGCTATAATCTAATGCATGTATTGTTTTGAAAATTAAATGATTTTATAAGCCATTTTTAGTCATGAACATCATAATGTTCTAATCTAATATAACATTACAAATGGTAATCCTAAAAAGAGGTTGATTATAAGGGCATTCATTCTTAACCTTGTTATTCAATTCTTTCTCTGTGCATAATCTTATCCTCATAACAAAAAACATGGCATGCTAGTGTATGACATAACATAAAGATTAGAAATGAAATATAATCTAAAAAAATTAAAGTGCGAACACAATTATTTGCGACATCCAATATCAATTTAAGAACAATTAACACATCAATTAATCAAAAAATAAAAACACAAAAGATAAATGCATTGCTTAAAATTGCTAAATATCCAAAAGGACACTTTAGTCTAATCCAAGACATATGAAGCAATAGTAAAGCATAGCCTTACTTATCTCCACATTTCCCATAATCAAAGTACGGTAGACATTAATAATCCATAATCTTGATCCAACCAAATTCAAACATATTCTAATGAAAGAGAGCATGCAAACATTAGCAATCCATTCAAAGGTGTTGGAGACCACACCATTGGTCATGTGGAGGGTTCGTACACTTTAACTAATCTAGGGAATAATAGCCAAACACGTGCATGGCTAAGGTTTTAATCTTAGGTTATTAGTTGCATAAATATTAAATCGAATTAAAAAAGTTGATTTTAATCTTGTGAGGGTAAAGTAAGTGTGGGGGGTAATTCTTTTTGCTGGGTGGAATTTCAAGGTAATATAATACTGAAAGTTTGACTGGACAGTCTTTAGTCTAAACAACGAAGGAAGTAATCTGAAGGAGAAAGGAATGGGCTACATCACTACACGTGTGGCGCGCACACCAAGACTTCTGACCGACGTACTTATTTCTTTTTATACGTCAAGACCAGCGGTCAATTGACGTGAATCGGTTACCAGACAAAGGGGATGAGGGTCTAGTCACGGTAATTCACGTAGTAACGTAAAAGCCATCATTATTGGGAGGACCCGGAACAGGGGAGAACCCGGCATTGACGACGGTAAGGGGGAATTTCCCGTCGGGCGTGGGGGAGGCGTTGTTGTCAATCAACGTTAAGGATTGGACAAGGCAGGGCAAGTTGTTGAAGGAAGGGAAAGAATGTGGGGTTTGCTTGTTTATATTGATTGTTGTGAGATTTAGTACAACACCTGCGCTGTGGGGGGTCGCTGTTGCTTTCAGAGATCTAGTTGTGGGGGTGTATGCATACTATGCGTATATACCTAGTAGGGGGGAGAGAGAGGAAGGGGGAATGGAATTGATGCTTTTGTTTCTTTTTGTTTGATGGTGGGTAGTGCTGTGCTACTGCTGCTGTGGGCTTGTGGGTCCTGAATGCTGTGATGAGACGATGATGATGGAATACTTTTGACTGGAATGCAATGGAGTACATTGGAATGAACCAACTTCTATAAAACTGACGCTTCAATCCCACTCACAGATGCCCATTTGGGAGCTCCAGGTTCTTTTTCTTTGTTCCTTGATGGTAATGGGTCTTTTTTTGTTGTCATATGCAAGATTGTTATTATTGGCTTGGATTGATTGATTGCTTGATTGGATGCGTTAGATAACTCTGGTGGAAGAATGCCCAAATGCCCATTTCGTTGCTTGCTGTCTTGGGTGGCTTCATTGTTTTTAAGGTCTGAAGTTTGAGGGTTTCTGTATTTTTTCTGTCAAATGACGGCAATTTTTTCTGGGCGTTGCAGGGGATTGATTTTTGAGGGCATTTAGGTTTTAGGAATGAGCTCCATCAAATGGGTATCTGTTAGAGCTAGCATTGCAGAAACGCTTAGTGTGCATAATAGGTCCCCTGTTGTTGCATCACAGATGCCATCTTTAAAGATAGGCTGGGAAAAGGAAGGAGAGGAGGAGAACAAGATTAGTTTTACGGATTTGGGTTGTGATCAGAAAGTACAAGGGAAGAAAGATGGTGCTTCATTGAAGCAAATGATTGAAGAGCTGGATTGCTCTGATGTGCCTTCTGTGTTTATTTGTCCTATTTCTCTAGAACCTATGCAGGATCCCGTTACATTATGCACTGGTCAGACCTATGAGAGATCCAATATCTTGAGATGGTTTTCGATAGGGCAATATATTTGCCCCACAACAATGCAAGAGCTCTGGGATGTTTCCCTCACACCTAATAGGACCTTATTTCATCTTATCTACAAGTGGTTTTCACATAGATTTTTGCTGCGAAAGAAGCAGGCGGAAAATGTCCAAGGGAGAGTAAAAGAGCTTCTGGAGAAGCTTGAGAAGGCTAAAGGGCAACCACGAATTAAGGCTCTCTGTGATCTTAGGCACATGTGTCAAACGGAGGAATCAGCCAGGAGAACGGTAGTGGATGGAGCAGGGGTGGCACTGTTATCATCTCTGTTGGGTCCGTTCACTTCACATGCAGTTGGGGCTGAATGCATTGGTATTCTTGTGAATCTACCATTGGATTCGGAAAGCAAAATTAGTCTCGCAGAACCTGCTAAAATCTCCCTCATGGTGGACCTTCTTCATGAGGGCACCATAGAGACAAAGATAAATTCTGTCAAGCTCATAGAAACTCTGATGGATATAGAAGATTTGAGGTCTGAAAATGTTTCAAGTTTTAGGCTGTTGTTTGGTCTGTTGAGGCTTCTGAAGGACAAAAGATATCCAAAAGGTATGGCAGCTGGGCTCGGTTTACTAAAAATTATTTGTTCTTGCAAGCAGGTGAGGAATCAAGTTGTCAGCATCGGATTAGTTGTACACTTGGTTGAGCTTCTCCCTTGCGCAACTACCAGCTGTTTAGAAACCGCTCTGGCCATTCTGGACATTCTTTCTACCACCCCGGAAGGGAGGGCTGCTCTAAAGGATTGTTCTTCTACCATCCCCAATATAGTTAGAATTTTGATGAGAGTTTCTGAAGACTGTACACAACATGCCCTTTCAATTTTGTGGACGGTATGTAAATTGGCACCTGAAGAGTGTACTTCAACTGCAGTAGAGGCAGGGATAGCACCTAAATTGCTTCTTGTTATACAAAGCAGTTGCAATCCTGTTGTAAAACAGAGATCTGCAGAACTCCTGAAGCTTTGTAGCCTGAATTACACTGCCACAATCTTCATCTCCAAATGTAAGCTCACTAGAACAATTCAATAGATTTAATGCATGGAAGTGCATGGGTTATGCTTACTATGAGGATTTCAAATGGATTATACTTTAGAAGAATGAAAGGTTTGGCTTTAAGCCGTTCTTCCAGTGCAGCCGATTCTGCTGTTATCGACCTAGTCATTCAATTACCCGCTGTATGTCTTTTTGCATACAGATACTAAATATACAAATATGGAGGAAATGTCTGAGGTTTCGAAATAATTGGGCTTCTGTGTGGCCTTTCAAAATCAAATGTACTTGTTTTTCCCCTTGCCACACAGTTTGCATGGACAACGGGTTCCTTCCGGCTTCAGAACTATGTACATGAAGAGCAAAATGTTGTTCCAGAGCAACTTCTTTTATATTGTTATTTGGTTGCCTTCGCCTTTGCCTTGGCAACTTGCTCATACTCATTGGAGTTGTATGATCTTTTCCGGTTTGAAGTGGTGTGAGTAATGTAATTTTCCTCTGTAAAAAGAAAGAAGCTGTATACGTTCATGCATGATAATGATGGGAACATCATACATGTTGAAGCAAATATCAATTCATATGCTGCACCCTGGACAGTTTTGCTTCTATCATATACAGAGCTTATGATTTTGTTAAGGTTAGATCACTCATGGTATATTGTTTTCTCATGGATCTGCTTCTTGTAGATTTAAAAAGATAATCTATTGAAAAGTGTTTATCAATCACACTAACTTCGTGGGCATTCTTTAGAATTTTGTTCGTCTTAAGCATTATTGGGTTTACTATACTACTTAATCGTGAGCATTTGATGCCAACCTATTTGCAAATGAGTATATAGTATTTGCCTGTTTCTTTCTGTTGATTTTGGAGTAACTCTCAAGTGGGAATGTGCGCATATTTACAAGAGTGATCAGTTCCAATGAGTGGATGGTCTAGTGATTGTGACCTTACTGCATGGAACTGTATTTAAAGATAAAAAAATGAAAAATATCACATTTTCCCTTGTTATCTTAATCAAATTTGTCGTTTTCTTCAGATCTTTTTCTATCAATCTATAGTTGGCAGAAATGCAATTGTTATAGCAGCAGATGGGAACTTTGTATGGTGCCTTGTATTAGTGTTTCATCAACAAAGAAATTGAACCGAATGGAATTCATCCTATTCAACAGGGATGAAGAGCTAAAATTGAATTTTCATGATATGTGATCCTTACAGAATTCCCTATTGGTGTATTTCCCTCCATAAATATCCTCTTTCTAAATGTTAAATTGAATATATATTTGAGAGTTTGGTGCTTCTGGATTAAACTGTGTGATCCAAAAACTAATACACAGTTTAATCCAGAAGCAGCAAACCCTCATTGATATGGACTGTGGAAATCTAATGTCTTGAAACATAAATTTGCCAAATAACATAGATTGCTCTTTCCAATAATCCTAACCTATATTCATCCACTGATCTGAGATTAATTGTCAATTTAATGGGATTCTGCATCCAATTTTGTTAAGAAACTACTAATAGATTGGATTAGACCCATGGAGATTTCATAACTCATCATGACTCTTGGATGGGGTTTCAAACCATAAACTCGGAGGATGTCTCTGAAATAGTTTTATGATATGATAATTCTGTCTCTTACGTTTCCAATTTGTTCAAAATACTACTCGAAAATTTTATTTGTCAGTTGCTATACAAATTTTCTTCCTCTAAAAGTTGGTTAACCTTTTGAACAGTAAAATTCAAATTGTTCAATGTTGCCCAAAATATTTTTGCTGTCAGTCATTTTCTCTTGCTTTTAATTTTTTTTCTTCCTCTAGAAGTTTGTGGATGATGTCATCATTAAATTGCAAAAACTTAAAATTACAGTCAGCAGAAAAACAGATCATACTCGGCCAAAAACTAACCTCCCTTAAATGCAAAATCAAAATCAGAAAATCTATATGTTGGTAAAGCGCATGAATCATACACTTGTCACTCGGATGGAAATCTTAACGCCATTTGAGGACTGCCAACCAAAAGAAGGATATGGCTGCCATGTGCAGATGTTTGCCAGTAAAACTATTTTTGACCTTCTTATAGTCCCCTTTGGCTCTCCACGTACAAATACTCCATCTGAAATCTGATCAAGCTACTCGAAGCAGAGTCGCAGACCATCAATCTTTCTCAGTACATCAGATTATATCTACTAGTCTGCCTACTTCCGCTATAACCATGTTGCCTTGTATGAGTTTCCCTTGGGCCTGCCAAAGGTAATAACATTTTCGCCAAATTCGAAATTTAAAAATGCAAAGCACCGGTGTAGAAGGACAATGCCAAATATTCAATTATAGACTAACCACCTATGCCCGTCAGCTACAAACTTACACTTTGTTTCAGATCAATGTTGATCTGTCAGCCCAAACAGAGCCTAATAAACTCCTATATGAAGGCCAAAAGGGCAGGGACAGGTGGAATACTGACTTGATTAAGATACTAGTTCCCCAATGAATGCTTTTGTACATGCGAAATCAATCCTCTGTTCGATGCGATCATACATATCGCTAGATTGGGTTTCCAAGGACCAAAGTCATTTATAGGTATTCTCATGTGTGCTATTAAATTGCATCTCATAATGTCAAAGAGCCCATACTCCTAGCAATTATGTATTACCTACGGATTCTGCAATTATGCATTGCCTACGGATTCTGCATAAAAATTCTATCATTATTGAGCAGCAGCTGTATCTTCTTTACCACTACCTCCAACAGCATCTCAATTTGGAGGCCAAGACATTACAGTTGACAATCTGGCTTGTCTAAACTTGCATACTTGCAATGCTAATTTGTTGCTTCCTTTAACAGATCATGAAATGGCATAATTTCAATCTAGAAAGGAACTTACCAAATTTAATTAAGTAGCCTGATCAGTGACACCGTATCCTATATACATGCTAGGCATTGATCATTGCATAAGACAGAATCCTACCTTGTGCCATGATGGCCTCGCCAGTCTACCATGATTTAGCACATCCTGAGATAGTTATTATAATCCAAGATTTGAGAGTTTTCAAGAACAAACGTAATATCAATATGTCTGGATACAGTTGTGTAATTATCTTAATCATTCTTATACGTGCTTTGTTATTAGATATTGTGCTAATTCTAAGTGGCCTAATACAAACATTTGCAGTAAAATTATGGAGGTTATTGTCATTTTCTGGCATGCAGGACAAGGCCCCAATTTCGTTCTCCAACTATTGTATGGCTTAAGGGTCTTCAATAGTTCTTTGTTTTCATTCTGACGATGGATCACAGTGTGATCTGAAACGTTGATGCAAAAATTCTCACACGATCAATTCTAGAAATGATTGAAAAAGAACAATATAAATTGTGGAAACTTGTTATCATTAAAGATCTTCAATAGTTTTATAGCTTAACATGACATCTGTAACATATATACACTAAGAAAAGAAAGACTTGACCATGAAGCTTGTGTAGTTACTGATTAAGAAGTAAATTCTTAAGGAATGAACAAATTAGACTTATAGCCCATAGTTGGAAAGGATTCCACATTCTTAGGGTTGTATGAAGTATGAACCCACTCCTAATCTGGGCGGTTTTAGAATCTTATTCATCCTCACCTATAATTTATTTTACATACCTTTGTCATGAAAACGTAAATACAGCACCATTTATTATGTCTATCATTTATAGTTCATAGTGGTTCTGCTTTCATTGCCACAAAGGAAAGTGGTCCTAATGACAATTTTGGGGCTAGCATTTTCCCTCTTATCAGATACTAACTAACCCCAAATTTTTCAATAGATATCCTATTTATAGGAGGTTCATTCTCCAATCCATGTCATGGAGCTTGTTTAGGGCTGTCCCTTCAAATTTAAGGGAGTCAAATTTCATTCTCCCAATTCATCTTCCACAACCTAAAGGGAATCATATTTCATTCTTCCAACCTCTTTATTTCAGTTTCAACCATATCATAAATGCAAGGGGAAGTATTCCATCTCAAACTATCGTATCAAACCCCACAATAATGTACATTAATACATTAGCTACTTTATAATGAACCAATAGAGCTGTTTATCCTTTTTATCTCCTTGCCAGAAGTGTGATCGAATCCATTAAGATTTGCAAACAACTTAGTCAACCTCTAATAGGTAAAGTAAAGGGCATTTAGTAGTGTATCTTCTAAAGATTTTGGTGGGTATTAAATGAGAAATAAGTGGAGAATAGGCACTTTATCTCACTATAAGAAAAAGACCAACATACTTCATAAAGTAAATATAAGATGGCAAGGCAACTTGTGAAGTAACGAATGCTCAATTTGTGTAAAGATGTGTAGCATATTGGTAATTCACTTTTTTTTATATGTTTGGGATTTGGTTAAATTATATATTTTGAGCATCTTAAATAAAAGTTATGTACAATATATTTAATATTTTTATAAGGAAAGTTTAACAAATATTAAATGAAAAAGGATGTATATTTGTAGAAATTTAGAATGGTATAATTGTAGTTTGTTGGGCTATTTTTAATTTGAGATAGTCTTAATAATCTAAATTATATATATTTTTGTATTTATTAATTAGTATTTGATTTGTTAACTAATATTATTAATATTGATAATTTTTTTATTATTTCTTTATTGGTTATGATAATTATAACATTAGATTTATTTTTTTATTGAAATGTTATTGAAAATAACATTAAACTTTATATCATTCCGGTGCACGAGGTGTTTCTCCACTGGTCATTTGGCCTCTGGTTGCCCTCTTGCTCGTCGCAAGGGCACTGCTACTTGGTTGAAGAATTCTCTCTTTGACCACCTCACAGTTGGTTCTCCCTCTTCGGATGATTCCTCTGAGGAGGGCGACTCTCCTGTTCCTCCATTGGTGTCTGAGCCCTTCCAATCTCCTTTTTTGGTTATCCCTTTTGCGAAATCTTTGCTGCCTCGATCTACTGTCGATGTTCAGTCAGTCCTTGCTCGTCCCTTGTTGAACGACTCTGTTGGTCCTTTGTTCGCTCTTGTCTCCTCTTCCTCGTTGCATGGTGGCTCCTCGCCCGAGGTGGTTGTTGTGGACTCGCTCCCCTCGCCCTGCTTGGTAGATTTCGATTCTGAGTCTTTTTGGTTGGTTGTGCTGAGGAAGAAGAAGGGACTCCCCAAATCTTTTGATTTTTTGCGGCCTTGGATTCAGGGAATCAGATTAGTCCCCTCTTCTAGGGTTGTCTAGTTGCTGTTCATTGTTCTACAACTGTGAGCTGTTTTTATTTGTTTTTCTTCTAGTTCATTTTCTGGTTTGAACTAGCTTCTTTTTGACCCTTTGGGCTTTTGTGTGAAGGGTACAACACCCTGTAAATGCTGCGTATTTAATAAAAAACATTAAACTTTATATCAATTTCAAAAAATAGAAAATATTGAACACTTATCATTTTTATCATATTTTATAATAAAATAATAATTAAAATAATATTATTACAATCTTTAATATTTATTTATTATTGAAATAATGTTGAAAATGATATAAATTGTTATATCAATTTCAAAAATAAAAATTCACTTCTCAAATTTTCATGCTTTGCAATAAAATAATAATAATTCTTTAATAATAATAAGACACTAAACTTTTTAGCTAATGATATTTAAGATAATCATATTTTTAAAATTTTAATTAAAAATAATAATTTTTTTACTCTTTTAACTTTATTGTAAAGAAATGAATGAGAATCTTTACCAGATTAAAGTTTTATAAATGAGATGATCAATTAAATTTAAAACTGTTGCTTATTCACAGCTCCTCCAATCTCTCTTACACCCCTCTACACAAGCTTCCCACGCGGACCCCACTTTCTTCATGTTTTGTCAGCTGGTTACAGATTTCAAATGTGGATCACCTTGGCGTAGCAGCTCCTCTGCTTGGCCGCCCCTCACTCTATACTGCTTCACTCTCAAGATTGCTGTGTATTCAATTTATTACCTCCTGCTCATGCGCAGCCCCTTCCTACTTCCTTCCCTGGCGTTCACTACTTGTTTCACAGCCTCTCAGGAATTCATTTCAGTTTAGTTTTTATGAAATGATTTTTGGGTTCGATTGTGTATGATTTTTTACATCAACATTTCACTACTTGTTTCATAGCCTTTCACGAATTTATCTCAGTTTAGTTTTTATGAAATGATTTTTGGGTTCGATTGTGTATGATTTTTTATATCAACATTTCATATCACACTCCATGATCCATCATCAACATGAAAGAGAGCATAAGAAAACAAAAATCATACATAATCAATCAAAACATCATTTCATAAGAATTAACATAAATTATAAAAATTTGATATCATTAATCAAATTTAGTTTGTTTTCTGCAGCCCTAGTCAATGGCATAGCCCCCTCCCCCCCACCTACTTGTGCGCAGCCCCTCACTTCCTTTTCCTACGTAGCAACACTCCTATCTTCCCCTCGTGCCCTCTCTTCCTTCCTACCTGACACCTCCTCTTCCCATTCTTTTTTTCTCAGACTAGAACAAAATGAAAGGCGTTAAACCTTCCCAATCGACCTTTTTTTGGAAATGAGGCGACACCATAAATGAAGTAGATCATTCTTTGAAACCGCTGACTTTTAAACTGATGGCAAATTTAAATCGAATCCATTAAAACAAGAAATGCATTTATTTAAATATTGAATTGGTTCGGTAATGATATATCCAGCATCAACCCAACCATGAATATATGGAACAACTTGATGTACCAAAATCGTGGGGTATTAACTCCATGGTTGATGATTTCACATGCTTTTTGATTTCAAGTAATTCCAATAAATTTCTTTCGAATAGACTGCTCCACATAGTTTGCTTATACTCGTGTAACTCGCGAGGAACATATTTCACTACCATCATCATCTATTGCTGTTCAAGAATCTTCAAAGACTTTGCCCACATGTTTTACGAGTCAGTACCAATGTATTCAAAGGTGAATTGATATTTATTTTCTCATTGAATGTCTTTGCCACTTTCAAAGTTGCACCAAAATTGCCTACAAAAGAGAACAACAACCAAAATTGAAACAAAAATGAGCACCATCTTTTTGGTTGATATAAGATTGCGCACTTGCCCGGGACGCTCCTACATCACTATCAATGACTGATGATATTGAAAAATACCTTGAGAAAGCTACCAAATCACTAAGGTCAAGTTCTCGTAGGCCAATTGCCCTTAGAAAGTCTAGCTTTAATTTTTGAAAATGATAGGGAACATCAATCTTGAAACATGTAGATGCCCTAGAATGATTATGTAAGTTTGAGTTTGTTTAAGCACTCCAATTGAAATGTTCCTAAAATGATTTTTCTCTTTAATGCATAAGATTTTGTGAATGATTATACCGATATAATTCTTGGTAGGAATAATATGGGTATGAGTCAATAAATTTTGAATTTAAAATTTTGAAAATTGAGGGTCAATTTTGTGAGCATGGGACTGATTTTGGGTGATCCCACAAAGCTGGTTTACAATTTTTGAGAGGAACTAATTTTAGCTCAAATTAAATATTTTTAGAAAATATAATAATTTAAGCCTATAAAAATTCCATTTTAAGAATTCCAATTGAAAAGGGTTTGATCAAACCACTTTAGATCAAACCCCCTTGGATAGAACCTCGCTAGTTTTAAACCATACCTATAAATGAATCTCCTTTACACCTATCAAAATGCTAATAAAAAATCACTTTTGATTTACCTTTTGGGGGATCAAATAAATTCATTTAAAATTTATTTAAAATGATTATGGTAGTCCTCAAAATGAGCTATCCCACAAATATAATTTTAATATTTTTTTGTTTTATTATGTATGTGTTTTTTAGTTTTATTAAACATAGGTTTTTCATTGAAATCAAGCTCTCTGTTTTGCACATGTGGAAAAATACCAAATTATCAAAATAATTTTTTTAAAAATATGTTCGTGCTGGGTATTGATGTCCTTGATCCATTAAAAATAAATAAATTGAATTTTGATACATACAAAAAAAGTTATGTTGTATACAGTTCGCCTATGTCTAAATTGCAATTGGTTTGACTTCAAAACTCTATTAAGGAAAAAATATTCAATAAAAAACTATGAGACCAAATGAAAGTGCTAGATATCATAGTTAAAATTCTAAATTCGACAAAATTATAATTTTATCCTTCATACAAAAAAAATTATGTTGTATACGGTGAACGCCACTTTTTAAAAATGTTGTTTTTTGAAAAACACCAGTTTTCGTGGGAGATGGAAAATGAAATGTAATATTATTCCAAAAATTTTGAAAAAAATATTTTTAGAATCTACAGACAAAATTTGATAAGACTCTAGTTTGCATCATCTTCAAATTCCTCACGGTTTAGCTGCTATAGGTGCTCGAATGTGAAGATTTAGTTAAAAATAATTATTTCAGTATCCAGTTTGGCCAAAAATTGTAAACCACTATTGTGGGATCACCCTTTTGTGAATCAGTTGTACATTAAAACATCAAACCCTCATTAACATTCAGATTTGCATAAGCTCTTAAGCCCTTAACAACTATTAAACCTTTATCATGCATTAGTAAAATATAAACATGAGAAACCGTAACACAAACACATCCAAACACATGAGAACACCAGATTTACATGGAAAACCTAAGAAGGGAAAAACCAAGATGAGGATTAGCTAACAATATAAAATAATTGCAACATCAAATACAATAGGCTCACTATTGGAGGGCTCACTACCGAAAAGGAAAGAAGGGCTCACTGCTAGATTAGAAAGAATAAGATAGAAGATTGTTACAATGAGAAATCCATCTCAAAGCAATAGAAAATATCCACCACTACAACTCTACACCATCAACAAATTCTAGCTCATTGCTTTCAGAAACTTCAAGTACTTTGCAAATGTAAACCCTTTTGCTCACTGCATTGGAGTCATAGGCATTAAGCTCACACTTCATATATTTACATCTGATTAAATTCACATCTCAACACATCCTCGCATCTACACACTCTTCTCCAACAATTCACCTTGCCTTTATACCATTCACAACCTCAAAAACATCTTTCAAGTTCAACTATACACCTCAAACGTGTAAATTCAAATTAGGTTGGCACCAAAACATTCTTGTAGTAGAGAGGAATGAAGGCGGACCACTTCACACCTTAACTCGAACCCAAATCTACATATACATGCCACACCACACTTCCACAAACACTGAAGCATATCCATAGTTAGTGTAAACACCCAAGGTCGACCAAACCTGTGTTAACACCATTAAACATTTAAGTACACACTTCCTTTGATCCAAGGACGACTCATGGACCACACACAACACTTAAACACAATCTCGAATATTCCATCAACACCTTGAAATCCAACAAACCCTTTGCAACATCATACATATGAAGAATATAACCATTTTGTACACCCAATTAACCTTCCACACACTGTAACACATGAATCCAACCTTGTGGAGCACCAAAACCCAAACAAATTAGACTGAGGATATATATAACCAATCGAAGCACACTCCCAGATCCACAAGACTAGAAACCACAACATGGAGAAATGCAGAGCAAAACCATTTCTCCCAAACAACACTGCTTCATAGTTCACACACTAGTGAACACAACTTCTTCTGCTGAATGATCCAAAAAATGAAACTTTGGATGAAACACCTCAATCAACATATCTGAACCACACAAGTGGATCTTCAACCATGAAGAAATGTTGAGAAAAACATTGAACACTACTCTGCCACACTGAACAATGTTTACCACATTGTTCCACATTGTTTCCTTTTTTATTCAAATTTTCTCAAAAACACTTAGAAACCAAGCACCGCAAGCATCATCTCATCACCTGCAACACTCCTCTCAACATCTCAACCATACAAGAGGTTGAAAATCCACAAACATATGCTCATTAAAGCAACACTAGAGGTTGACACCAAACACACTACTCTGCCACACTGAACACTATTTACTATAATGTTTCATCTTTTATTCAAATTTTCTCAAAAGCACTTGGAAACCAAGCACCACAAACATCATCTCATCACACTGCAACACTCCTCTTAGCATCTCAACCATACAAGAGGTTGAACATCCACAAACATGCTCATCAGAGCAACACTAGAGGTTGACATCAATGAGACTACTAATGACAACATAATGCAACCAATCAAAGCATCTCCATAGGTTGACATCAATGCAACAACAAAGATCACAACACAAACTTCCAACATCTTGCACCCATTAGAATAACCTAGGATAATACAATGATAGTTTTTGTGTAGGGAATGATTGCCTCAACATGAGGGCCACAATAAATATAAAGTGTATGAGAATATGTGTGGAAATGGATAAGGTATTGTGAGAATGTGTGTAGATGGAGATGATTGAAGGATTAGGGAACAAGGTCAACTTTGCACAAGAGTGCACCATTTATCAACATGCAATTGCATTATGTTATTCTCTCAAAATGGGCTTAAAACTAAATGGAAATGGGTATGGGTATGTAAATTTTACCATTATAGTTTTTTTGAATTTTGAGGTTCAAGTGTATCCTAACATGAACATTTTTTGAATTTTATTTAAAAATAATAATCTTTTACTCTTTCAACCTTATTGTAAAGAAACGAATGAGAATCTTTACTAGATTAAAGTTTTGTAAATGAGATGATCAAATAACCTAATTAAGGATGTAACATAATTTCAGAATCTAAAAATAACATAAGTGGATGCAATTAATTGATTTTAATGGCTAAAGGATAGATGTTTTCTGTTTTGGCCATAACTTTTGAATTGTTATTCAGGATTAGAACTTCATATATATGTTGGAAGCATAATGAAAATGATGAAATCTAAACTAGGTTGCTCTTAATATTTGGTAGATTATATATGCAATATTATAAATTTGATTTGTAACCCATAGGAATGAATGTGTGCATTGTGGAATTTTGTAAACTATGTCACTTAGAAGTCTACTATGTGTTGACTATCAATGATTGACAAAGGCTACCAAATCACCAAGGTCAAGTGCTCCTAGGTCAATCCCCTAGAAAGTCTACCTTTACTTTTCTCAATCTTGAAACATGCATATGCCCTAGAATGATTATGTAGGTTGGAGATTGTTTAAGCACTCCAATTGAAGTGTTCCTAAAATGATTCTTCTCTCTAATGCATAGGATCTTGTGAATGATTATTGGGTGAAGAATGAATGGAAATTGAATGCATTAAATAACACTACATAACAATAATCACATGGAATCTATACCAATATAGTTCTTGGTAGGAATAGTATGGGTATGAGTCAATAAAATTTGAATTTAAAATTTTGAAATTTGAGGGTCAATTTTGTGAGCATGGGATTGATCTTGCACCCATTAGAATAACCAAGGATAAGACAATGGTAGTATTTGTGTAGGGAATGATTGCTTCAACATGACTTGGACACAATAAATATTAAGTGTATGAGAATATGTGTGGGAATAGATAAGGTATTGTGAGAATGTGTTTAGATGGGGATGATCGAAGGATTAGGGAATGAGACCAAATTTGCACAAGAGTGCACCATTTATCAATATGCAATTGTATTAAGTCATTCTCTCAAAATGGGCTTAAAACTATATGGAAATTGGTAATGAGTATGTAAATTTTACCATTATATTGTTTCGAATTTGAAGTTCAACTGTATCCTAACATGAATATTTATCTTAAAGTAAATGAGCACTCATAAACATGCATATAAGGTAAATATTCAAACATAAAAAAGGATACCAAATCCATAAAAGTAATGAACCCTCTAGATGTCATCACATGTGCTCATCCTTTGGCATACATAGTCCATGAGAACATGCCAAATATAGAAAATATGTCTAATGAGTAGCTTCCATCATGAAAGTAAAGTAATCACAATTATAAATGAAATTTTATTGTCAATGATCATGAAGAGAGGGTAGGGTTAGAAAAAATCTAATTGTATGAAAAATGGTATGATGCTTTTCTATCTTGTTTGGTGGCTATGTGATGACATTGTATGTTTTGGATGCTACCATGTCATGTGATCATGATCTTCCTAGACATGGTGTTGAGTCTTTGTTTAGGCATTTTTTAATTGTTTTCAATTTAAAGATAGGAGTGTTAGTGATAGAGTATTGCCCCCTTCAATTAGTTTCATCCATAATATATAATGAATTGGAGGAGAGAGAAAAATATTACATAAAATATAAGTATGAATTAAGAATGGAAGCATAAGAGTCATACAAAGAAATGAGTATCATAAACACATTAGATAAAAATTAAATACAATATCTCAAATGATAGGCATATAAGCACATGGGTTAGAGATTAGTGAATGAATTAATAAAAAAATCCTACAATATAGGCAAATAAAAATGTTAATGTGACCCTCGATGGCCATAAACTCATATATATGTACATAAGATATTAGAACATGCATATGCCCCCATTTTGGTATTAGGATCCATTTTCATATGCATCAATATTATAAAATTTACCTAAATCACATGTCTTTTTGTGTTTCGTCTTGTTAAGATGACTATTGATAATTAATATGAGAATTCATGCTATGGCCCCCCTCGACCAATTTATAGCTTGGTGTTCTTCACTTTCCACTCTTCCATGACTTGATTTCTACTTTAGACTTGAATTTCCATTAAATCTTTGAACACCTTGCTCACTGCCTTGGTCTTCTTATGATGCCATTAAAAGATAGATTTGAACTCTTTCATAGATATATAATTGCACTTATCTTGACAAAATTCCATTTTTCATCCTAAGGGTACATGCTCACATGTAGATTTCAATGGAAAATAAAAAAGATGAATTAATAGACATGAATGCTATAGTCGAGAAGCTAGTTATTGTAGGTATACAAGTATGGTATTTAGTTACTCATTTGAATGTATAAATGGCATTTTGTTACCCTAGGATCACTAGTGGTGGATCTAAAGATTATTTATTTGCATGTATGCAATCTATCTCATATTTATTACATTGACCTATGAAACTTCCACCTAATTCAACAAATCCCATGAAGCTTTTCCAAAAAAATCTAAAGGTAAACAATATATAGGCAAGGTTGATTTTGTAATGAGGGTTGGTTGTTGAGCTAATTCCTTGGCTATAAATGCCTTAAGATAATTCTAGGACATTAATTGTTGAATGTACAACTTTATAATTGATGAGCATGTTTATAAATTAGGAGAAGGGTTAATCTAGTACTACGCCCTATATCGATGGAATATAGGTGGTCACATATGTACTGAAAATTATAAAAAAATGGAAAATGAAGTAAATCATGAAATTACAAAACAAGGGAAATAACATAAATCCGTTGCTTATGCTCATACTGTAATTGCTAACTATTGAACCTAAACTTGCAACTAACTAATAGTTCTAACTTCCAACTTCTTCAAAGAATAACTCAATGTAATGTTACAAGATGTAATTCATGCTACAAAATATTATTCATGAAATTCACATGCATATAATTGAGAACTTATCTTAAATGTATTTAGTGATGTAGCATCTAGTCTAGTAACAAAAAATAAGGTGGGTTGATAGTACCTTGAGTGGCCCTTGTTCGAGTTTCTGCACCCACATAAGATATCAAATATTAAGAAATCATGACAACAAAATAAACTCCTTTATTGCATGAAAACTGGACTTCTTATAGTTTGACAAGAATCTCTAAGGATTTCTCATTTAGCATTACATATCTATTGCAACTTGATAACAAAAAACTAACAACAATTAACTATTGACTAGTAAAAATAACCACACTACTAGATTTGCTCCTTGACCACATATCCCAATATATAGGCTTGGGAAGAGCCTTATTCATTCTAGGACTAAAAATAGAACATCAATGCATACATCCACTCTCCCTCAAGGATAGGGAGAGGATTAGTCTTTGAAATAGAAAACCATAAATATGAAATAGAAGAAGAAACCAAACTAGGATTTTTCCCCTAACGGTTAACCGCCATGACAGGGACATGTTTACTAGAAACTGTCATGTTATGGGTCACTTCTATTTGGAACAAACTTCTTCTTCCAACTGCCTTATTGGTGGATACAAGTGTATATTTGGTGACTCATAGCTAACCATTCAATAGCTACCTTTGCTGTCCTTTGGAATTGTCACCCTTCAATCATTTTGGCTTCTCCCCTACAATAGTCCACTGTCCTTTGCTACGAGCTGGAAATCTAGTTACTGCAAGTTATAGTCTTCTTGGCTACAAGATGTTAGTTTTTCTATCAAGGCATTCATATCATTAACAATCACAATTAAATCATAAAAGAATACTAAATCTTATGAACATTCATACATCCACACAAGCATATATCAATATCAATGTAATTAGATTTCCACAATCCATATGAATTTAAATCTACTTGCTTCTGGATTTGATTGTGTGCTAGTTTTTCATCAACGTTTCGGATCACACTCGGTGATCCATCATCAAGATAGAGAATTGAGAAAGATGAGAAGTGATAAGTTGCAGACCAAGCTTGTATAAAAGAGAGAGGAAGGAGGAAAGAGAGGGGTTAGGATAAGGAACACAACATGAGGGAACAAAATAAAATATAAAATGAGACCTACTCAAAGGCTAAAAAGCACTGAGATAAAATATAGAATTACAAACCAAAATTATAAAAGACAAAACTATTTAAGAATAAATAAATATAAAATAACATACAAGAAAGAAAGTTAAATATATATATATATAAACAAAAATACTAAAGTTTTTTCAAGTGTCTTGAAAAAACTTCAAGGCTAGAGGTTATACTATAGCCTTTTTGATTTGAGATTTTTTCCAATCTCTTGTTTTCCTCTACTTCTTCTCCCCCTCTTTTCCTTCCCGCCAAATGTGGCACATGGAATAGGAGGATGGGTGGATGAAATTCAACTAGAGGTAATTATGCAATCCCCTTGTTTATTGTAATATCTATATATTTGTGGGATCTATGAATTATGGCTACAAAGTTATAAAGAGAGTGTGACTCCTTTCTTTGTGATTCCAGTGAGATCTCTACCCATCTATTTTGAATAAATTTGAAGGCATTATTAATAACACTTGTGGCTAATACCTTCATCCTTGCATAATATTGTTCCTTGATACTCATTATTTTCTTTCCAACACCTCTATGATTCAAAAGATCTAACCACTAATCTATGACTGCATTAGGATCCACTGATTCTTTTTTGAGCTATAAGGCAATATATTTTTACTTTTCATGGTATTCTTGTAAAATTGTGCCTCTTTGATTTTCATTCCTCACATAAGAGGCCAAACATTTGATTCGTAGATCTACAAAAATAAAGGGATTCCAAGTAGTATCATTTGAAAAAACATAATTGTGCAGATAGAATTCACACAACTGATCTTGCATTTTTGGTATGGAAATATAAAAAGTTTCCAGAATTTTTTTTTTTTTCAATTCATTGCTACAAGAAGATCACTACTTAGTTGGCTAAATTGGAAACTAAAGCATAAACTCTAGCAAGTGGTTTGCACTTTAGTAATTGTGCAATTTTTTTTGCTATCTCTTCAATTTTTACCTTCAATCTTTTTACTTCTACTTCATTTTTCTCCAATGCCTTGGTGTGGTTGGAAATAATTTCATCTTTCTCCCTTGCCCATTATTTTTCTTTTAGGGATAATTTATATGTGTTCTTCTCCAAAGCTCCACACCCAGGGACACTATAGTTTGTCTAATGGGGGTTTTTATACGAGGAATTAGGCCTTAGGATACTAGTTCTTTCCTTTCTGCTTTTACCATATAAACTTGTACTAGTATCTCAAATTTTGGCCCATGCTCAAACTTGTAGAGCATTTACTCTAGTTCTTTAATCTTGACATCCCTCTCAATATCCTTTTGTTGATATATTTTTAACAATTCTTCCAAATCATTTATTCTTTGCATTGCTTCCTACAATTCCTTATTGACATTTATTTCTTCAATAAAAAGTTTTTAATCCTTTTCCAAAAACTACTCATCTCCCCTTGCACTTGTGTATTCACAACCCTCTGAAACATGACCTTTTGGGGATCTTCTCATTCTCTTGGATACAAAAATATCTTTTGAATGTGATTCAAAAGTGGTAGTAAAGTACAATGACTGTACACATCTATTATATTCACATTTCTAGGGGAATTCTCCTCTGATCCCGAATCTATCTCAATCATAAAAATATCTTCTTTCTACTTTTTACCCGTGCCTTTAATTTGGCCATTTCTTCTAGAGACGATGTGACCGCCTCCTAGGCTGTGTGGGCATCTTCTACCCCTTTGTAGGCACAGAAGAAGAAGCTCCACCTTTTATTTTCTTTCCTTCTTATGGCCTTTTGGAAATAGGGGTTTCTTGTTTGCTCTCTACTATGGGTTGCTCTGTAGAGGTTATAGGCCATGTTTTGTATAAATCTTACTCCTCTAGTTCTCTTGTACTATAGCTAGGTGTCACAACAAGGGAGCTAGAGGGAATTTCCTTCTCTAGAGCAACAACAAGCTCTTCTATTATTTGTTCTTATCCCTTATTATCCTCATTAGGCAATTCAAGGATACTGTTGATATTGTTACAATTAAGAAAATATTCCTAAGAAACATTTGGGAACTGAGCCCTAAGGCTCCTCTTTACCAACACTATAACTAAGAAAAAATGAGACAATGTTGAGTTGTTTCTTTTGCTTTTGTATTCAAAAGACATTCTCTTTAACAGATTGTATAAAAAGTTAGAAATAATTACATTCAAAATGAACTATGTATAGCAATGATTGTCTAGACCATCACATGTCAAGTACTTAACTATATAAGAAGCTATTGAAGCCCAAGCCAAGGAAAATACAATCATTTAGTACCCTGTAAAGAAGAATCTAGGTTTTCTTTTGGCAAGGAGAATTTATTTCTTACTGTAATGGCGTCCACCCTAACTGGAAACTCCTCTCATATTCTTGGCAATCCAGACACTTTGGCTATAGCTTCCTTTGAGGCATATACCCTTAGACCCCTAACAACTCCCTCACCATTCTGAAATGTGGTAGCGAATTGTTGGGTCATTACCTCATTAAATTATGTGAGCCTCAAAAAAATTCCAACCGACTAGCTTGTTGGAAAATAGACAAACATAACCTGCCTTCTAGCAATTGGTTATGTCTTGTTGGTTCTGTGGTTCTATATATATGATATCTCCACCCATTACAATGCTTCTATAGTTTTGTAGTCACTTCACAATTCTGCTATTTTGTTCTCATTCTATCACCCCAATTACATTGCTTGTTCTTTGATGTATGCTATTACACCCAAACACACCTCTTAATTCCTTTGCTAAGCTCTCTATTTCTTGGTGATAATGGAAATAAAATGGTAGAAAAAGTTTTAAATGGCAAAAAACTGAGGAATAATCTTGAATACCTTCCCCCAACTAAGGCTACTAAGTTTCCTCACTTAGCTCATACAGATAGGGTAGAGATATAAATGGAAAGTAGTGGAAATTTGAAATATACTATTTGACATGCTTGAATGAACAATAAATATACATAAAATTAGTAAACTTAAATTATAATTATGATTGCTAAGGTGGAGTTTACCTATATTTATTATTTGCAACTCATGTGTAGAACCTGAATTGCACTATGCAAGAAATTTTTGAAAAGAATTTCCATGATAGATGTGAGCTGCATGTAGTTATAATGTGTGTTTTATGTGTGACACGTGGGAATTAGGTTGGAGTGATGGATGAAAAGAAAAGGTTGCGTAGAGTACGATTTGGGTGAAATGATAGTTGTAGGATATGATAGAGATGAAAAGGTGATGTGATAGAATTGGATGCATGTAATAAAGTGGACATTTATATTGCTACATGTGCGAAAAAGATGATGTAAATACAAGATGAATGGGTGTATATTATGAGGAATATGTGAATGTTGCGGGTGCATGTAACAACAAGTCCCTTTGTGATTGTTCATTTGGTTCATGTTGCTGCAAGTCCCTTTTGCTTTTTCTTTCTAGTTGAATAAACAAAGATTGCTGATTATCACCTATGCAGTGTGTGAATGTGAAAATTGGTTGTTTCTATTGCTGAATTTTTTATGTCAGATTTAAATTGCTATTATAATGTAAGAAGGAAGTCATCCTTCTGTAATGGTTTCTTATAAAGCTTCAACCTGTGACTACTAGTAGAGTTTGGCAAATAAATGACTACGCGACTAAATCTTTTAGTCACGACAACTAAAGATGACTAAATTCTACTCATTTTTTGCAACACAACTACAAATGACTAAATAAATGACTAATTTGATCAACATAACTACAAATGACTAAATAAATTGGGGTGCAATGCTCGGGTCTGGCACTCAAGGCTCATACACCCCTGTGCATCGAAGGCCAAGGTGCATGAAAGGAACATAAAGTATGCCAATTTTCTCTTCATGAGCATCTTACTCGGTTGTCCCTTTCTCGGAGTTGGATGTCACAAAACGAACTTAGAAACAATCCGCAAGATACTCCCCTAAGGAAGAGTGGACCAAGTCGCACAAAAAATGGTTAAATTTTTCCTTAAATTTTTGTATGTAGGGGATTCTGAGAGCAAACATTTTTGGTTAGGCTTACAAATTTTTCTACAAAACAATTTTGACTAACACACTTCCCTTATAGTTTCTAAAAGAATCTTCAAGAGGTTTTGTGAGGACATATTTGTTTATATTTTTGCAAATATTGTGATCAAATCTAAAATTTCTTGTGTAGTAGGTGCCCTATATAGCATATCCATTGCCAAATTTGTGCTCTCTTTCTTGTATTTCATCATTAAAATAAATTATTAAAGAAGTATCATCCATTTTTAGTGTATTTCATCTCCATTATGTTGTTTTGCTGGGGTGGTCATGGTAGAGGAAGAGGCTATGGAAAACTAGCATTACAATATATGAATGCTTGCTCTATGATGCTTGGAATTTTAACAAAGTTCATTATATTTTTTTAAATCTCAGTTGTCACTGAGTTTTTTGTAAGTCTCAGTTGTCATTGAGTTTTTTGTAAATCTCAATTATCACTAAGACATTGAATGTAAGAGGTTTTGATTTTCCAATGAGGCTTAATGAAGTAAATTTTTAGAGTGTTTTTTTCTCCACTCATAAATACTGTCTTGTGGCTCCTCTTGTGTCTGATCAATTATATTTGTTCAAGCATTTTAGTCTACATTTCATGGTGCTTCTCTCAACATTTGAATATCTATGGTACTTGAAATTTATATGCATAAATTTGTGAGGAGTAATTAAGCTAGATTTGATTTGTAAATGACTAAACCAAATAAATGATTAAATCACAACTAAATAAATGACTATCATAACTAAAATAAATGACTACAATGAATAAATAAATGAATACAATGACTAAAATAAATGACTACCATGATTAAATAAATGACTACCATGACTAAATAAACAACTACCATGAATAAATAAGAAACTATCATGACTAAATAAATGACTACCATGACTAAATAAATGACCAGTTAACAACAATCAATGACTAAATTAACAACTAAATATACCACTAGATTCAACAACCAAAACAACTAATAAATGACTAAAAATGGTTTAGTCATGAATTTGGTCATGTTATAAATGACTGGCAATAAACTACTAATGGTCATGTGACCAAACTACTGATCACATGACCAATTTTTAGTAGTTTTTTTAGTCACTTATTTCTATTTTTGTACTAGTAGACCATTGACTAGCAATGAGAACCTTTATCAATTTTCTATAGCTAAACTTCTCCATTTGGAAAGATTGTCTTTATTTCATAGGGCCCAAGCCATCTAGTCTATAATTTCCCTTTGTAATATTTGTATCTAGAATCATAAAGTAGAGCCCAATCACTTGCAGTGAATTCCATTGTTTTAATAAACTAGTCATGCCAACATATCCTTTGATATTGTATAACTTCAATGTGGTGTATGGCTTCCGTTCTTTTTTCATCCAATGCATTTAGGTTGTGCAACCTTTCTTGCTATGCTGTTGAAAATTCCATGCCCAATTTGACTGTTGTCCTCAATGTTTTATACTTCAATTCTATAAGAAGTACTACCTTTTTACCATACACTAGTTCATATGGTGTAAATCTTATTATGGTCTTCCAAGTTGTTTTGGAAGCCCAAACTACCCTAGGTAACCTAGCTACCCAATCCTTCCTACGAAGTTGCACTATCTTTGTGAGGGTGTTTTCAATTTACCTATTGGTGACTTCCACTTGTGTATTTTCTCGAGGGTGATCAATAGTAGAATTTGGCAAATAAATGACTAAGTGACTAAAATTTTTAGTCACAACAAGTAAAATGACTAAATTCTACTATTTTTTTGCAACATAGCTATAAATGAGTAAATAAATGACTAATTTGGTCGTCAGGTAAAAAATTATTTAGTCACACAAATAAAAATAACTAAACTTTTAGTCAAGTGAATTCATATTAGACAAATTTTTTAAAAATATTTGGGGAAATGATTGGTGGGAGTGTATTGCATGTGATTCATTATTCACATTTATAATGAGGCTACTTGCATGAGAACCCGAACTACACTGAGGTGTTTTGAGTTACAAAAACTACTTGCATAGGTGACGATGAGCCCAATTTTTGGCATATTTTAGACTATGTTTTTAGAAATTTCTATATCTTTTATTATGCTGAGAAGACATTTAGTAGTAATTATGGGAGTAATACATAGACTTTATGCGTAATATAACAAGTTTATTATGATAAGTCTTTCCATGGTTATTGTTTAAATGTTTTATTAGTTTGATAGAAGATGTGTGCCTTGTGACTTTTTGTGATGACATGCCTTTCCTGCAACCACTACTGTTAACCTCCTTGCAGCCATATCCAAAATATTGTCTGTTCCAAACTAATACCTAATGAATGAATGAGTGGAATGATGGATCGTCTTAATGAGTTAAATGTATCGAGTTGATCCTTTGCCGTAGAAGTAGCTGTTAGCTATTTGTAGGTACCAAGTCTCCAGGAGAAGATTTAGCCTCAACTAGATTGCTAAAAGACTGATTCAAGGAGGATCGATTCAGCAACAAAGAATAAGGGAAACAACTTCAAGTCATCCACCATGCAAGGGAAGCATTCCAAGAATCCAATAGAGGTGTCTTGATGGCACATAAATCTAGGATAGTGGTGCTTTAAATCTTCAAATTGATTTGACTCAGTCCGTCCTTTTTGTATCCACTTCTTCATTAGGTTGGTCACGATATAATAAATACTTCCCATTTTACGAGGGAAAGGTTAGTTAGTCGTTAGGTTCAGTTTTGAATAAATAGCCCATTCTCCTTCAAGAAAGGGCTGAAAGATTGTTACTATAATAAGCTTTAGTTTTTTAGAAATACAGTTGCAAGATTGTGAGCCATGTACTTGTTTGTTTCAACTCAATAAAAGAATTCATGGAATTTACAGTCTAATCTGTTGTGTATCTTTGACACTACTTAAGGGGGCCCACTTAGGGAGCTGTCTATCTTTTCATTTCTACAATTAGAATAGCTACACTTCCTTTCATAGAACTTTGGTGTGTCTGTTCTTGCAACTGACAGAATTACAGAGCTATCAACTGTTCCTGCAGCCACTAGGGACATAGTAGTTCCTATCTTTAGAACTAAATTTAATTTTCATTTTAAATAGATCTAGTTAAGTTAGAATTTGTTTCTAGCAATTCCAATTCCAGCATAATGTTTTCAGTAGATAATACATGTCTAAAATAGGTGGTTAGTGCATATACTTTGCAGACCCATTTCAAGTCTTACGTCCTTGGGTTGACAATCAAATGATGTACTTTAGTAGATTATGACTGCCAACTGTGATTCCTAATCCCTGAGTAGAGGAATTTATGTTCCTAGTTATCAAACTGAATTTATGTTCCATATCCACATTTCTAAAGATCACCTTTCGTAATAAAGAAGATGGAGTCCCATCAACTGCTTGCAGTGCATCATCATGGGTAAGCTCCACTAAACTCTAAAATGGATTAGTTATTTCATTTATTATGTTTAATTAGGTATTAAGTAAGGCAAACGGATTTCCTATATTGCTGCAATATCCTTCAGTCTTTTCCGCACGTTTGTGCACTTTTCCCAATTCATAACTAATAGCCACATCATTACTTTCCACTGCCACAAAGCCTTGTCACATCACGTTTTACTGTCCTTTTGGCTTAAGCTCCGGATTTTTTTTTGAACATTTGCAATAAATAAGCAAACCTCCATTACTTCCTGCAATTATGACCAGGCATGTCTTTCGCTCCTTCCTATCAATATTTTTATGTCTAAACTTTGAGTTAAAATGTTTGCAATTCTTCCTTCTGTTTTCTAAGTCTTTTGAAAGAAGTTCAAAAGTTTCAGTTGAGGAGAGAGCAAAGAAGTTGGTTTGAGTTGTAGGAAGTTAAATTTGAGTAGGAAATTGAATAAAACTAGGCTGAATTTTCGCCTAAAGAGATAAGTTGCAAAGACAAGTGTAAAAATGGGAGGCCAACCCATTAGGCATGAACCAACGGACCAGAATGTCTTGTTGCAGGATGTTCAACATTTTCCGCCATTCAAATAGTACAGGTGGATCAACTATTTCGTCAAACTGGACAAGTTTGATGAAGACATTGCTGAGGAGTTCACAAGGACATTTCATAATGGAAAGGCTAAGGTCAGGGGAGTAAGAATTGATGCTTCAGTAAACATAATTGCAAAAATAACAGGGTTACCCTAAGCTGGTGAACTATTTCCTTGAGCAAGGGACGCACAGAGTGCTAGGGAAAAGTTTACTAGGCCTGGTGATCCTCCTCTACATGTGGATAAACAAGGAACCCAATGTATGAGTTTGCCATAGGAATGGATTCCACGGGCAGGTTATATAATCAAATACTTGACATGTGAAGGTCGGTTTTCTATTTTGCATTCTCATCATTTTAAGCTATTATCTCATTTGTGTCATGGGTTATTAATGAACATACTAGACTTCCTATATAATTTTCTCTCCAATAGTGCTGCCAAATTTAAAAAGGGAAGAATTAATTCTGTCTCCCACCATTGCATCATTAAATTGCTTGTTGAAAAATCCATTAGGGATGTCTCACCAATGACTTGGGAGGAGTTTGTTGTTAATTTTAATCCAAGGGTTCACAATGTCGGACCCAGGGGTCAGCCTCTCACCTTTAAACAACAAACCTTTCAGTCAAAGGCCGAGGCCTCCGCTGCCGCATCTCCTATTCCTGAAGCATTTAACTCATAAGACGAGGTCCCTCTTTCTGAAAGATTTCCCAAAGGGCCAGTGCAAACCCTTGTTTTTAACCTAGGGACTTCCTCTAAAAATAAAAAGGGAAAGTCACCAATGGTAACCCCCTAGCAAAATACACCTTCACCCGAACCTAAATATGTTAAGAGGAAGCAAACATGAGAATCTCCTAATCCTGCAGCTATAAACCCAAAGAAACATAAGGCGGTTCCCACTCCCTTACAGAGAAGCTCCAGGATTCAAAACCAGGCAGCTCAACATTCACTCAATATCTCCCAATCTTCACCATCACCCTCAGACCCTTCTAGTCTTGCACTTGAGGAAGAGGAACCATCTATTGGTGAGACTGGGAATGTTTCAGAAGGGGCTGGCCTTGATGAGCTGGTGGCTGCGGCAGAACAACTGCAGGAAGAGGTAGTGTATATTGGGGAGGAAGGGAAATCAGTTACAGATCAAATAGAAGAAAGAAGTGAAGATAATGAAGGGATAGATGAATCACCAACTGCTGCAGGAGATACACTAAAATATTAAATGCCACAGGAACAACAAGAACACTAGCAGCCAGAGGATGAAATGGAACAGGAAATTCTTGGGCAATTGTCTGCCAAAGACAAAATTGAGACACTAGAGCATGAAAATGCTGAGGCACCTGAAGAAATTCAAAGGCCACCTGCAACGACTTATAACCATAAGCCTCCTCTCCATGTTATAAATTTTGTTGTAGGAATGTCATGCTATACAGAACTTCAAAAACAAAAAACTACCTATGAATTGGAAATTGAGAGATTAAGAAGAGTAATCCAGAATAAGGATATAAAAATTTCTAATCTAACAAACACACTCAATCAGGTAGTTTAGCTTGTCCCATAAATTGTGCACTGTAGATCTCCTTCACCTGTTTATGCAATGTACTTAAAAGAGTTATATTTGAAATTTCAATTAATAAGGATTTGGCAAGGTCAGAATCCTTCCTTGAATACTCCAGAGGAATTTTATGATGCATACAGGGACTCATCGCAACATGTTATACACCTTTTGTGTGAGTTTTATTTACAGTTTGGCTGTGGCTCATGATATAGAATGGAATCCTCTATTCTATGTTGGGGACATACACATCAGTGCTTTGATCTCCTGGATCAAAAATAAAATAAGCAGGGGAGAGCAGTTTGACGGTTACAAACATAATGAGGTTAACATGCCACTGACAGTGAGGAATGAATCTAAAAAGGGGATGGGTATTTACTTTGACTGGAAGAAGTTGTGGGCGGATGAAGGGCTCAGCTAGTAATTGAACCCTTGAGACAATAAGTGTTTACCCGATACTCCAAAATTGTAAATTATGACCTCAATAATGCTACACATCACAACCAAACAAGATGGGAACACTTGCCATTGCAACTAAGAAGGGAAGAACTGCATACCCCAAACAACCTGTATGCAGCTACTCAGAGAGTAGAGAGGTATATGAGAAATGAAAGAACCAAGAAAGAGAATTGGTTGCCATTAGTCATGCAACCACCCATTTTCTTATGGCCATTGTTGGCTATGCAAGGAGAAAACAACACCTACAACAGGAATTCAAAGGATAACAGGTGGCAACGATTGGAGTCTATGCGGGCTCACTTTTGGAGTTTCCAACATGGTGAATGTGGACAACAACAAAATGCTGATTTAAGAGAGAATGCTCAAAGGAAAAATGCCATAATTGTTGAAAGGACCAACAAGTAGTCGGTTGAGGGGAATGATGAGCCCAATTTTTGGCATATTTTAGACTATATTTTTAGACATTTCTATATCTTTTATTATGCTGAGAAGACATTTAGTAGTAATTATGGGAGTAATACATAGACTTTATGCTTAATATAACAAGTTTATTATGATAAGTCTTTCCATGGTTATTGTTTAATTTTTTTATTAGTTTGACAGAAGACGTGTGCCTTGTGACTTTTTGTGATGACATGCCTTTCCTGCAGCCACTACTGTTAACCTCCCTGCAACCATATCCGAAATATTGTCTGTTCGAAACTAATACCTAATGAATGAATGAGTGGAATGATGGACCGTCTTAATGAGTTAAATGTGTTGAGCTGATCCTTTGCTGCAGAAGTAGCTGTTAGTTATTTGCAGGTACCAAGTCTCTAGGAGAAGATTTAGCATCAACTAGATTGCTGAAAGACTGATTCAAGGAGGACTGGTTCAACAAAAAAGAATAAGGGAAATAGCTTCAAGTCATCCACCATGCAAGGGAAGTGTTCCAGGAATCCAGCAGAGGTATCTTGATGGCACATAAATCTAGGATAGTGGTGCTTTAAATCTTCAAACTGATTTGACTCAGTCCTTCCTTTTTGTATCCACTTCTTCATTAGGTTGGTCACGATGTAATAAAGACTTCCCAATTTTATGAGGGAAAGGTTAGTTAGTCATTAGGTTTAGTTTTGAATAAATAGCCCATTCTCCTTCAGAGAAAGGGTTGAAAGATTGTTATTGTAATAAGCTTTAGTTTTTCAGAAATACAGTTGCAAGATTGTGAGCCATGTACTTGTTTGTTTCAACTCAATAAAAGCATTCATGGAGTTTACAGTCTAATCTATTGTGTATCTTTGACACTACCTAAGGGGACCCACTTAGGGAGCTATCTATCTTTTCATTTTTGCAATTAGAATAGCTGCACTTCCTTTCATAGAACTTCAGTGTGACTGTTCCTGTAGCTAACTGAATTATAGAGCTGTCAATTGTTCCTGCAACCACTAGGGACAAAGTAGTTACTGTCTTTAGAACTGAATTTAGTTTTCATTCTAAAAAAATTTAGTTAAGTTAGAATTTGTTTCCAGCAATTCCAATTCCAGCATAATGTTTTCAGTAGATAATACATGTCTGGAATAGGTGGTTATTGCATATACTTTGCAGACCCATTTCAAGTCTTACGTCCCTGGGTTGATAATCAAATGATGTCCTTTAGTAGATTATGACTGTGAGATGTGATGCCTAATCCATGAGTAGAGGAATTTATGTTCCTAGTTATCAATCTGATTAAAGGATACTACAGGTGATAAGGATTATTTGGAGAGGACCTGGAGAATTCTAAAAAAGTGGGCAAGGAATTTGGTGTTTGTTGTAAAGTATTTGAAGTCTGCAGCGAAGTCATCTTTGGGGACACCCTCTGCAGTGAATTTAGAGGTAATTCGAAACCCTCAATACATTAAACACAAAATCTATAGCTTTATGATTGGAAATTTATAGTAGTTACAATCTACTACTCTTAATAATGTTCTTTTACAATCTTGCCACTGTTCTGCTTCATAATGTGTTTGAGCTAAATATAATAAAATTTTGGTGTCACTACCAAAATAGAATTTCTTCAAACAATTTTGATACATTTTCACTACAAGCACAAACTGTCCTTGTACAAAGTAAACATGTGCTAGATTTACCCACACATCAGGAATATGAAAAAAGATGTTTCCTGCTACAGCTTCTTGTACATGTGTGAAAATTTCCTTTGCAATATCAAATTGACCCTTTTCAGCTAGCATAATGGCTACCCCATTTGTAGCATAAACATTTCATGGTCTCTGTGTCAACACTTTACAATACAATTCTCTAGCCTTCTCAAGATGTTGCGCCTCCAACTTTGGTCCCTCCTCTCATTGCGAAAAGATGCAAAATAATTCCAGTTTCCAAGTGAAATGTCAACATAAGAATTCTTTGCATCTGATTCACTTTGTGCAACTTTAATTGTTTCTTTTGCTTTAAGCTAGTCATTTCTTTTTAGTTCCATTTTTCCAAGCATAGATAAAGCATTTGATGAGTTTTTATTCACCTTATAAAGTGCATCCCCAATCAGTTCTAGGCTTAGTTGGATCTCATTCCAATCCCGAGCCATGGATGCAAGATGTAGATATGCATCCACATAATTAGGAAACTTGAACGATTTTAACCTATATAAAAGATTTTCTTTTTAGTATCATGTAGCTATTCAAATAACCTAGCAAGATTAAATAGTGTTGTGACTTTATCCCATGGTAACTCAACTGAAACACCACCTTCTTCTCTAGTCAATGGAAGAATTCCACATTCTTAAAGAGCATAGGAAAAACTATAGAATTGACGTAGAGGCTTTTATTTATGAATTCAACCCAAAAGCCATTTCCTCATGCCTCCATAAATTTTTGTTGAGCCAACTCTAGTTCATCATGATCAAAATGAAGAACCCCAATGCTATTTAACAATTGAATAGGTACTTCTTGTCTAATATTCTTGAGAAGCGACTTTTTCGTCTTAAGAGAATCTAAGACCTTGCACTAGGGTCTTATGATATTAATAACTCACCCATCTTGATAAATGCATGGGCATCACATGAATCTATGTGAGTTTCCTTAAAATTTCCAAAGCCTTGTCTGCCTTCCCTTGTTGAGCACATATATGGCCTACAAATTTTAAGCTCTCATAGTTCTCAATGTGGACCTCCAAAACCTTTTCAAAATTTGAGAGAGAACTCTTAAGATCTCCCAACTTCAATTGAACCTGTCCACAAAACCTGTGGACTCTGGCTTTCCTTGAATAATGCCATATAGTAGCAGCCAGTGGTGTCATAATCACCTTTACCATGATAAGATCATGCAAGATTATAATATGAATGAGATTTCATGAGAGGGTGGTCAGTTGAAACAAGAGTTGTCCCAGTCAACTGTTCCACAAGAAAATGCTGCCTTATGAAGAAAAAATGGTTTGCTAAATGATTCAATGCCATTGCACAGTATGGGTATAATTCAAAGGCTCTACACATCTTTTCCATTCCTTCATGAGCACTACCTTTTTCACTAACTGTGAGAATCCTACAAGTAAAAAAATACACAAAACTGATCACAAAGATTTATGTAGAGGTAGAACATAATTTCCTAATGCCTCCATAGAAGTTTGTTGAGCCAACTCTAGTTCATCATGCTCAAAATGAAGAACCCCAATGTTGTTTAAAAATTCAATGGGTACTTCTTCTCTGCTCTTCTTCAGAAGAGACTTTGGCATCTTAAGAGAATCTAAGGCTGCACTAGGGTCTGATGATATTAATAACTCACCCATCTTGATAAATGCATGGGCATCATGTGGATCTATGCGAGTTGCCTTTCTTAAAATTTCTAAAGCCTTCTCTACCTACCCTTGACGAGCATAAATATGGCCTACAACTTTTAAGCCTTCACAGTTCACAGGGTGGACCTCTAGAACCCTTTCAAAATTTGGAGAGAACTCTTAAGATCTCCGAGCTTCAATTGAACCCGTCCACAAAATCCTATGGCCTCTAGCTTTCCTTGACTGATGCCATGTAGTAGTGGCCAGTGGTGTCATAATAAACTTTATTATGATAAGATCGTGCAAGATTATAATATGAATGAGATTTCATGAGAGGGTGGTCAGTTGAAACAAGAGATGTCTTAGTCAATTGTTCCACAAGAAAATGCTACCCTATGAAGAAAAAATGGTTTGCTAAATGATTCAATTCCATTGCACAGTACACGTATAATTCAAAGGCTCTACACATATTTTCCATTCCTTGATGAACAATACCTTTTTCACTAATTGTGATAATCCTACAATTAAAAAATGCATAAAACTGACCATAGAGATTCTCTCCATTTCAAATAGCAAAATTGCCAAAAAATGCATAAAGCCTGCAAAACAATGCAAATAAAATCACATTGATTTTTGTGCCAAAAAAATTACCATGAGACCATAGCTTGTTGCTTGCTATTATGCTTTGATGGATTTTTCCCAAGCATCCATAGATTTTTTGAAATCACTCATTTTAGGCTTTTAGCCATAATAACAAGGCATTGAACTGTTTGATAAAATGCTTTGGTAGACATGTATGAAAAATGTGGTGGCATAGACAAGGCAATGAACTTTGGAAAAAGTGCCTCAAAGAAATGTGGTCTCATGGTGATGGAATTCCATGATGAATGGCATGACAAGTGAATTGATATGGATTGTCATGGCATTCCATCACCATGAAACCACATTTCTTTGACGCATTTTTTCAACCAGTTCACTGCCTTGTCTATGCTATTGCTTATTATTATGCTTTGATAGATTTTTTCCAAGCATCCATAACTTGTTCGAAAGCACTTGTTTTAGGCTTTTAGCCACACCAAAAAGACAGTGAACTGTTTGATAAAATTCTTTGGTAGACATGTATGAAAAATGTGGTAGCATAGACAAGGCAGTGCAATTTTTGAAAAAATGCCTCAAAGAAATGTGGTCTCATGGAATATTGTGACAAGCAAATGCAATTAGCAGCTGCTCCTAGTTATTAGTTATGCAATGTGAAGTAATTGCATAACTCCTTAGGTTGACTTTGTAAATACTATAATGTAATTGAAATTTTGTCATCTATCAACATCTATTTATTTGTTATGCAATGTGAAGTAATGCTTTGAGTTTGAAAGATGTGCAATGCAATGTAATCAACAATTTGAATAAAAACTACAAAAATCTACTTTTTACAATTCATTAGTTAAACTCTATTTTATTTTCTCTCTATAACTCTATTGTCCTTTCAATTAAAAAATAGTTTTTGTCTCTTAGTCTACAATTTTTTGTTGCTATGTGTAGAACATTAAACAATTGGATCAACATCAAAGGTTGACTACAGATCAATACCATGCATTTGATGAGAGAGTAGCTGATGAGAGGGACATGGAAAAATATCCATGTCTATGTAATGACTATCTTAGTGGAAAGGTGAGAAAAAGAAGTCTGATTTATCATCATATGATAAGATATGGGCATAGTGGTATAAGACCTTGGGATTACAATTATTATGAAGATATGATAGAATTGTAGAGTGTGAGAGATGAAGATGCAACAAACATAGATGAAGTGGCACCAAACATAGATGAAGAGGCAACAATGTTAGACAAAGGGTTTGAAGTTGATAGAATGTTGAATGAGGGTACGTCTAAATGATAATTGGGCCAAGTTGATGGAGGGTGCTTTAAAGCCTGTGTATACTAGTTGAAAGTTAAGTCATTTAACAACAATACTTCAAATTCTTAACTTGCAAGTGGTGTTCGGTTGGGCAAGTGAGAGTCTAGATTAGTTATTGGCATTATTAAGTTTGTTGTTACCACTTGACTCCACATTGCCAACAAAACGAAGTCAATGTAAAAAGAAAATCACTAAGCTAGGCTTAGGGTATGAAAACAGCCAAACATGTGTGAATGGTTGTGTATTATTTCACAAGAATATTTTAAGTGAAAGTGAATGTCCAAAATTTCATGAATTGGGGTATAGACAAGGGTTGAAATCAGCTGTGGTTCCTAGAAAGGATCTTCAACACTTTTTGGTAATCCCATGATTACTCCAAATGTATAGGTGCCGAGACATTGTTGAACTTATGCAATGACATGCCTAAAATAAGAGAATTGATGGAAAACACCGACATGTTCCTAATTCTAAGATGTGGATGGAATTTGATAATAGATGGCCTTTTTTTCTCAAGATCCTCATAATATAAGTTTGGGTTTGGCTCTAGATGGGGTGAAACCATTCTCAGATGAAAGTACTAAATGGTCAACTTGGCCAATGTTTTTAATAAATTATAACTTGCCTCCATGGTTAGCAACTAAACCATTTTTCTTAATGCTATCATTGATTATACTAGGAAAGAAAAGTGTGACTTTAGATACAATTGATGCTTATCTAGAGCCATTATATGACGAGCTAATGGAATTGTGGAAAATAATTGAAGCAATTAAATCTATAAGGGATGTTCATTCAATCAGATTAACTTTAAGAGATTCCTTATTGTTTACAGTTCATGATCTTCCTACATATGGCACATTGTCTGATCTCAGTGTTCATGATCTTCCTACATTGGCACTCAAGAATTTTGCGTAAGTGTATTTATTGTGGACATCGTGCTTACCTTAAAATGGATCACCCATATTGTAAAAAAAAAACATGGTTCAATGGTCAAGAAGAGAATCGTGAAGCACCATTGCTAATAATAGGTGATTACATTGTTGATAATGGATAAAAAAGAATGTCATTTATTGAAAATGATGGGATTGTTGGTAGTAGATATGATCCATGCAATGAAAGCGGTGCAAAAATGTTGTGCATATTCTATAAGTTGCCATACTTTAAGGATATAGCCATTAGGAATAATGTTGAATTTATGCATTTTGAGAAAAATATAGCCTATGCTATTATAGAAACTCTTTTTGGTGCTTTTAATACTATTTAATCATGTGAAGAATTTCGACAACTAAAGATTCATCAAAATCTTTGGGTTGACCAATATGACAATGAAAAATATAGAAAACGTAGTGCTCCTTATGTCTCGACAAAGGAACAACGTGCACAATTCTTACTGTTGATGTCTCAGAATTGCTTTCCCATTGGATATGTAAGTAGTAGTATTAGAAGAAAAAATGACTTTAATGGATTAAGAGGCCTCAAGACCCAAGACTATCATGTCATAATGGAGAATATTTTACCTATTGTGGTAAATACATTAAGTTTAGCAAAGGGGCCAAGATTGGCAGTTATAAGGTTGGGCCTAATATTAAAGAGAATGAGTTTACATGTATTAGATCCTTCAAACTTTTATTGTTTGAGGGAGGAGGTTGTTGAAGCCCTTTGTCTATTGGAACGAAAATTTCCACCAACAATCTTTAACATTTCCATGCATCTTTTGATACATCTAGAATATGAACTAGATAATTGTGGCCTAGTAAGAAAGAGATGGATGTATCCTATAGAATGATATATGAAGGTTTTGAAAAAAAATATTCGTACTAGGGAAAAACCGGAAGGCAACATGTCTGAGGGATATTCAATGCAAGAGGCTGTGGGATTTTGCACAAAATATATGAAGGAGTTTAGAAATTTCAATCAATGTGTATGGGATGATGACGAATAAGAGAGAGTTACAAATGAAGTATTAGAAGGCAATGGATGTCGCTTCAAGCTATCATATCAAGAAAGCAGTGCGATGCATGCCTATATTATTCAAAACACATCTTCGTTTGATAAGTGGCGCATGTAAAAAAAAAATTACACAATAATTTATGTACTCAATTACATTTACACATTTATATTATTAATCTTACTATTTGTATGTTAATATTCTATGTATAAAATATGAAGAAGACAATCAAGATTGGATGCAACATCAACCTTAAAAGTGCACACGTCATGCTGATTCGATTGGAGGTGATTCTTTTCCAAAATTTGAAGAATGGATTGCTAATGCAGTTAGTGATGCAAAAGAAGAAGGTCAAGATATAACAATGGAGGAAAGTGAGATTTCAAAATCTCCGCATTTATGGGCTATGCATTTTAGTGGAATGTGTGCCTATAGTAGTCATTTAAGAGTGGAAGAAAAAGACAAACGAAAGAAAAATTGTGATTGTGTTGTTAGTGCTGAATTTATTCACGAAATTGAGAAGAAATTTTATGTTGGATTCATCCAAGAAATTATTCAAGTGGAATATGGTGAAAATAGTCCTATATTATTCAAATGTAAGTGGATCGACCATCTGTAGTACAATTTGATAAGTATGGATTTGTATGCACAAATACAAGACAATTTTTATCAGAGACGAACAGACCACATGTTTCCCATCTTCAAATTAACAAATAATTTCTAATTGATGATGTAAGAGGCCTAGGATGGTCGTATTTAATTCAAACAAAGTCTCGTTCAAAACAAAAATTTATGGAAGTTGTTGATATAATGGCTGATGGGCAATATGTTAATTTACAAGAAATATTCAAAGAAGTGGATGAAGATGATGATGGAGTGTTTGAAGAAGAGATTTTGATTACCAATGAAGAGATTGGGAGAGAGAATGCATTGCATTTCATAAATGAGAATGGGCAAGAAAATCAAGCAGATGCAGGCACGAGTGATCAATATTCTGATCTTCCTAGAAATGCAAATGATTATGATGATGTTTTGTCACCTTAAGAGGTTAGCTTGTCACATAAAATTTGGTTATATGTATGGTGTAATTTATTATTGAATGTAATAAAGATCTAAGTATAGGTATGCTTATTCATTGTTGTTTTACTAATACATTTCTAAATGTAATCATCATTATTTTGTTGGTACATTGTATACACAACCTGTGATGTCCACTATTGATTTGAATTGCATTTATAGTTAGGTTCAATCATTATTCTTAGTTTTCTTACTTTGGTTGAAAATTTAAAATTAATTTTTGTTTAATTAGAATAAAATTTCTTGTATACATCCCACATGTTTTCTAGATGCAAACATATAATGAACATCTATGATTTAATAATACATACATATACATATATATATATATATATATATATATATATTAACATTAGGTGAACTAAGCCTCCTCATTACAAACAAATAAATGATCTCTTAGGTCTGACTAACACTGATAACTAAAACTGAGAGACTACAAAATTAGAAAATTGTTCAATGTTTTCAGTAAAATGATATCTAAAATACTGTATGAACATAATAAAATCCAATACCATGCTACCACAATAGTCAATAGAGGTATACACAAGATGGCGAGACATATAGGTCACTGTACAAATTCTTACCATAATACCGTGACAAACAAATATGAATAGTGTGGGGTGGCAGTTAGAACATGTTAACAACTAAAGTAAACTGTAGCCCCACAAGGGGTAAACAATGACACTATGGCATGGAGGTGAACAATCAATCAACCACTAAAATTAACCCATTGTCTCACAAGAGTCCAAAGGGGTGTGGACGGGGTGGAAGTATTGCTAACGCTACCATACCGTTACCCCACAATACTCTTGATATGATAGAGTGGTATGGTGATCAACAATCACTCAACTGCTAGAATTAACTGGTTGTCTCACGAGAGTCCAAAGGGGTGTGTGTAGGGTGGTGGTACAACTAACCATACCATACCACTACCCCACATCGATCTTGATATGGCATAGCGGTACTGAGGTACAAGTTGTCAAAACATTGAAATTGTCAGTGTCAATGATTACACCTCTAAACATGAGCTTTTTGATTTCCAAGATAAAAGGCATGTATTCAAACTTGAAATATGAAAATATTATGAAAATATTTTGCATGAATTGACATTAATAGTGAGGTGAATGAGGTCTTTGAGAAGGCCATAAAACAGGAACAAAAGTTGCAACAGGTAGCAAACTACAAAAAGAATGTGAATTCTAAATATGGATTTGGAAACAAGAAGTTCCAAAACAATAATAACTAGAGGGGTAACAACAATCAGTAGATAAGGAACCTAAAGAGAGGAACAAAATCTCAGGAAAAAGGAGAAGGAAACTTTGGTGGAAACAAGAAAGTTAATAATAATAACACCAACTTCTCTAATACCAGGAACATGACAGGTGGTCACCCAGGGCCATGAGGTGGATGTTACAATTGTGGAGGAGATGACTATGCCTCCAATTTCACTTAGCGTGCAGGAGGTCAGCAAGGAGGAAATGATCGGTGAGCACCACAACACCAGATTCATGCAATGATTGACAACCATCAAGCAGATTTTCAAGCTTCACCTATTCAGATGATGGGTAAGCTTTTTGGTCAATCGGTTTCCATTTTGATAGATACAGGAGCTACTAAATGCTTTATTGATCCTAAAGTAGTTGCTAAGTTACCTATTAGACTTGGTTATATGTCACATGCATGGATGGTTCAATATGGAAACCGAGCAGAGATAAGGGTAGATTTATGTCTATCTTACAACGATTTAGAGCTATTTGATTTCCAAACCCAAGTTAGCCTATATGTAGCACCGTTGGGTTCATATGATGTGATCCTAGGGATCAATTGGTTAACTGAGCACAAAGCTATAGTGAACTGTGAGGATAAGATTGTGAGTTGTCTTGATGATTTTGGAAAACCAGTTGAGATTTGTGGATCTCAAGAGCCTCTTGAGTTGAGACATATCTCAGACATGCAGCTAAAGAAAGCACATCGGAAATGATGTTCCATTTTTTCTATATTGGTGAGTGACTTGGATAATGTCCAACAAAGTCTAGAGGGCAATCCAGTTCTCAAGGAGTTCTTGGATATCTTTCTTGAAGAACTTACTGAGTTACCACCGAAGAGAGAATTTGATTTCTCGATTGAAATTTTACCTGGAACTGAGTCTCAATCCAAGGCTCTATACATAATGACTACTACAAAGCTATATGAGCTGAAGGTTCAATTGTAGGAGTTACTGAAGCAGGGATTTATTAGAGCAAGTGTATCTCCTTGAGGTGCACCGGTAATCTTCGTGAAGAAGGATGGGACCTTGAGATTGTGTATTGATTACAGAATGTTGAACAAGGTTACCATTAAGAATAGGTATCCTTTACCTAGGATAGATGAGTTATTTGATCAAATGAAAGGGGCCACAGTGTTTTCTAAGATTGATCTTAGATTAGGTTACCACCAGTTAAGGATTAGGGAGGAGAATATTCCAAAGATAGCCTTTTGAACTTGATATGGACATTACGAGTTCATAGTGGTACCTTTTGGTCTAACGAATGCCCCAGGGACATTCATGAATCTTATGAACAACATCTTTAGAGATTGTTTAGATGATTTTTTGCTTATATTCATCGATGATATTTTAATTTAATCTAAGACAAAAGAGGAGCATGTGAAGCACTTGAGAATAGTCTTGCAACGACTAAGAGATCGAAAGATATTTGGTAAGTTTTCGAAGTGTACTTTCTTTTAGAAGAAGGTTCACCACTTGGGTCATGTCATATCTGCCAAGGGAATCTCAATTGATCCTGCTAAGATAGAAGAAATTGTGGATTGGCCAACATCGTAGAGTGTTACTGAAGTTCGTAGTTTCATGGGGCTTGCAGGGTATTACAAGAAATATGTGGAAGGATTTTCTAGGATAGCAACACCTATTAATTCTCTTCAGAAGAAGGGAAGGAAATTTGAGTGGACTGAGAAGTGCGAGGAGGCATTTCAATTTCTAAAACAGAAGTTGACATCGGCACCAGTTTTGACTATACCAAATCCTAATGGGCACTTCATTGTGATTACAGATGCTTCAGGTGAAGGTGTAGGAGCTGTGTTGATGCAGGAAGGGAAAGTGGTTGCATATGAGTCCAGAAAACTGAAACAATATGAATTGAATTATGCGCCACATGATCTTGAGCTTGTAGATATTGTACATGGATTACAGATGTGGAGACATTATCTCCTAGGGAAACCATTTGAACTAAAGATAGATCATTTAGGACTTAAGTACATTTTTACACAGCCTAACCTCAATGCGAGACAAAGAAGGTGGCTTGAGTTCCTAAGTGAGTATGATTTTGGTATTGAGTATATCAAGGGAAAGGAAAACAAAGTTGCTGATGCTCTTAGTAGGAGAAGACATCTCTCTACTATGCTGACCACAAGGTAAAATTTGAGACAACAAGTGTTGCATCATCTTCCAGCAGATGAGCATTATGAGAGGGTCAAGCAAGCCATAGAGGCAGATCCTTTAGATCACAGATTTGATGGATATGTGATGGAGTATGATGGTATTTTGAGATATCAGGGAAGGATGTTTATCCCTGAGGGTGGAGACTTGAGGAGGTTGATTCTAGAGGAAGTACATGATGCACCTTACTCAGGGCATCCAGGAGTTACGAAGATGGTAGCAGAGTTGAAGACTTTTTATTTTTGGCCTAAGCTCAAGAAAGATGATATGGAGTATGTGGCTAGATGTTTGGAATGCTAGCGGGTCAAGGCTAAGCATGTGCATCTATCATGAATTTTGTATCCCCACGATATACCTGAGTATAAGTGGCAAGTAATCAGTATGGATTTTATGCAAGGATTACCTTTGAGCAGGAATATGCATGATACCATCTTAGTAGTCGTTGATAAGCTAATGAAGGTTTCACATTTCATACTTGGGAATCTGAAAGATGGATCATTGACACTTGCGAAGAAATTTGTGCAAGAGATATTTCGATTGCATGGTGTACCCGAGACCATTATATCGAATAGGGATACCAGGATGACATCTAGGTTTTGGACAACACTGAATGCAACTTTAGGAACTAAATTGAATTTTAGTTTTGCATATCACCCACAAACTGATGGTCAAATAGAAAGGGTCAATCAGTTTGTTGAGGATCTATTGAGGATGTACTGCATGGATCAATAGTACAAGTGGGAGGAATATTTTCCATTGGTTGAGTTTGCTTACAACAACTCATTCCATGCATCGTTGGGTATGACACCTTTTGAGGCACTTTATGGACGAAAGTGTCGCACACCCATCAGTTGGGATAGGATGGAAGATAGGATCATCATTGGTCCGGATATGCTTAAGGAAATGGAAGAGTAAATGAGGTTGATCAAGAGTAGGTTGAAGGAGGTAGTTGATAGACAAAAGAGCTATGCTGATAGAAATAGGACTTTCAGATAGTTTACTACGGGAGATAAAGTCTTTTTGAGGGTTAAGCCTCATAAGAGCTCTATCTCATTTGGGAAATTATCAAAGTTGGCTCCGAGATTTGTGGGACCCTTTGATGTACTGGAAGTCATTAATCCAGTTGCTTATAGACTAGCATTACCACCTGCTCTAGCTCGACTCCATAATGTATTCCATGTTTCTTTATTGAAACCATACCATCCTGATGCATCTCATATACTTGATTGGCGTTCATTACAGGTACAGGATGTAGGGGTGGTGCTAGTGGAGCCCATTCGAATCCTAGACAGGCCTAGCATTAAGCTACGTAACAGGGATAGTACTCAGTACAAGGTATACTGGGACCAGTATACTGAGGATAGTGCTACATGGGAGGATTCTGAGATGATTGACCATCATTTTCCTCATTTTCTTTCTTAGATTAGCATTTTCTTAATGAATGAGATACTTGATACTCTGGTTTTTGATTCACATGTTGTGAACTTGGATAGTGTGGATGCTACTATGAATTGCTTATGCTTATGTTTTGAGAACTATGATGTTAGTTATTATTTCATTATGATTGAGATACTATGTTTTATTGATTGAGATACTATGTTTTACTGAATGAGATATTATGCTTATTGATTGATTAATAAGACATCGGGACGATGTCTCTTCCAAGAGGGGAAGGATGTCACGTACTAATTTTATCAATTATTAATCATGAGATTTGCATGTTTATGATAGATGATTATAAAATAATGAAATTGAAATTGAAATTGAAATGCAAATGAAATGATTTGAAATTTATTATTATGAAATTCGGGGATTGTCATTGCCGATGAGAATTTGAGTGCAAGTCAACGCAAGAATAGGTGAACAAGAATGAAGGCGAGAACATTGATCAGGTAGAGTCGTTTTAGCCATTAGACGTTAATAAGGATCATGAAATCTCACACACCACTTAGTTATTATAATGTGTTTTCGCGATGATTATTATTTGATTTTTTTTAATAAGTTTATCTGATTGCTCAAATTTATGTGAAAATGAATATGTTTGTTTTGAAATGGAAAGATTGATTATTTGCAAAAAGTTTAGCCAATTTGAGTATATTATGTTATTGTGTGGAAAGAAAAATTTAAATCCTTTTGAAAACTAAAATATTGTTGTTATATATATAAGAGGATAAATTGATTTTATTTAAATAATTAATTCTTTATGTAAATCTTTTCTATTTAGTTGAAAATAATGATGCTTTTTAATTCTAAATTATTAGAATAACCATAAAAAGAAATATATATGTTTAAATTATAATATATATTAAATTTGGTTATTTAATGGAAATTAGAAGAAATAAATGAAATGCATTTTTAAAATTTGAAATGAATTGAAAACAATAGTAAACAATTTTAAAACAATTACCTTTCAATCAATTTCACATGCAAACGAAGAGATAGAACTCTGAGTTATGGCCACCATTGCTGGAAATTTGGCATAAATTCTGGATAGACTTTATTGAAGACTCCACCTTATGCATGTTAATGAGGAGGGGGAAAGAAAAAAAAAATCTTATGAATACATGCACATCTGAGAGAGAGAGAAATCCATTTTTGGAAACAAAGGAGTTTTTGTCTGAGATACTAGAGAACTCATGCACAATTTTGAGAGAGAGAGCTTTAGAGGATTACAAATATATCATATATCCCTCATGCACGTGGGAGGAAGGAAGAGGGAAGGCGCAACAAGTAGAAAGGAGTGAAAGGAGGTACGCATGTGAGGAGAGGAGGCAAGGCGCGACAAAAGGAAGAGAGGTACACATGTGAGGAGAGGATAGGGTGCGACTAGTAGGGAAGGGAGATACAAAACATAATTCTTCCCTCCAACATATGCAAGAAAGGAAGAAGACAGAGGAAGTGTGCGGCCAACAAGAAGGAGGAGAAGAGAAGAGAGGCGCGTGGGAAAAGAAAAGAAAAGTAGACAAAAAAAAGAAAGTGCAGGGAGACAGAGGGAATTCAAAATAGAAATAAAATGCTCACATAAATAGAAGGGGAAAATAGACAGAGGTCTACATTGCAGAGAGGGAAAGAGAAAGACAGTCAGAGAGCAGTTACAAGAAATATATTCACAGGAAGAACAAAAAAACAAAGATTTATTGCCAAATTCAGGAAAATACACAACTACAGGAGATTAACAGGTAAGCTCATTGATATAAAACATTTACCCGTCTTAGAAACAATGAATGCTTGAGTTATTGAATTCTTTCGCAAAAACAGTAAAAAATGAGAACATATTGTTGTTTTTACCAAATTTAGAAGAAAATCAAACACCAGACCATATTTTTATTAAGAGAAGAACGATCTTGAATAGAAAACAATAAGAGACAATAGATTTCTTTATTTAGAGAATTTTGTTTTAGCATATTAAAAGATTTGCACAGAAAACAGTATGTTTTAGATATATTTCAAATATAAACATTTAGTAAAGATTGTCACCGGAAACAACATGTTTTTAGATTAAAAAAATCATGAAAAGAAAACTACATTCGTTAACTATACAAACAAAAAATTGGAAATTGCAAGAAAAGAACATGGAGATATTAAAATATCAAAGATTAAAATTATTGAATGTTTTTCCATAATGATAAGATTAAAATAACTTTTGTGTATTTAAATATGCTTGAAAATTAAAAGTGGATTTTGATAATTCTCAAGGAATGATTCTAATTTTTTTTACGAAACAGAAGTAAATGTGAGGTTTTTACGTTTTTTGAAAAAATATTATTTTAAGGGAAATATGAAAAACATAAAAGAAAGAAAGTAAAATTAAAAATATAAATTACTTTGAAATGAAATGAATTAATAAGAGGATTATATTGAAATGTAATTAAATTTTATGATTAAATGAACCAAAAGAATGTGTGCTCATTTAGTATTGTTTTAAACATAGTTACGAGACTCGCCTGGAAGTGCCAAAACTTGGCGAGTCCCGAGCCGAGCACACTTGGTCGGGTCTTGGGAGCCCGGATGCGGACGTGGTCGAGTCCTGCCGAGTCTTGGCCGGACGCGCCAGACTCGCCGCTTCTCGGAGAGTCCCAAGCCCTGGACGCGGCCGGTGACAACAGGAGCAAAAGTGAACAAAAAAACATAAAATTTGATGTTTTAAGTTTGTCTTTTTTTGTGTTATATTATCTCCCCAACCCTAAAAGCAACCTCATTTCATTCATTTGGAAAAATAGGAGGAGAAGAGAGAGTTGTGAGGAAAATAGGAGGAGAAGAGAGGGCAACCAACAAGCTGTTGAAGACAAATACAAGGCCACATACCATTTGGGAAGCTTCATAACAGCAAGGAGGTGCATTGAGAGCTCATTACCAGTGATTGGGAGGAGTTTGCATTGCATTCCAAGCCAAATATAAGAAATAAGTTTGATTTTTATTGGTTTTTTTTGTGTTTTTTTAACAAATAATTCATTGTAATTTGAAAAATAATTGTTTTTTTTAGTTTGTAAATTTTTTTTACAAACCCTACTTGCAATATAAATAATTTTATAAACCCTACTTTTTATTGTAGCCACATTCATTTGCAAATCAAAACATATTATTATTTTCACAATGTCTCAAACCCCAGGTAGAAAAGACCCTGCTTGGAAACATGTTGAAATCTTTGCCGGAATGAAAAAAGGGGAAGCAAAATGTAAATACTGCAAAACAATATATCATGGAGGCATAAATCGATTAAAATACCATATTGCATGCATACCCATCCATGATGCAACGGGATGCCCTATAGCACCTCCTGAGGCTGTCCGTGAAGTGCAGGTGCAATTAGAAACTTTTGAATTGCAAAAAGAGATGAAAAAAAAATAAAAGCATGAATTGGTGAGTTTGGGAGTTGGAAATGGACTTGGTGCTATTGGAGATGCTTCTTCCATGCCTCCATACCGTCCTAGTGCTAGTGCTTGTGCTAGTGGTATTACTTCTGCACCAGCTATCCCTGTGCATACTCCTACTGTTGGTGGCACTAGTACTGCTAGTGGTAGTGGTAGTGGTAGTATTATTGGTCCTAGAGTTCGTAAATCTAGGGTGGACTCATATTTTGTACCACGCTCTACTCCTGGTTCCCAACCGTTGCTTGAGAGCATGGGTTGGAACAAGGATGTACATGATGCAGCAAAAAAGACAATTGCAGACTTTTGGTACTACTGCACCATTCCCTTCCATGTAGCCAAGTAATTCTTTTTTGTTTAGTTGTTTTAAAATTTATTATTTTAGAATCTAGATGTATCTCATTATCGAATTCAAATTTAGTGTAGTTAAAATCTTAAAACTTTTCATTTTACAATACTTATGTAAGTAACTTATTAATTTATTTATGACATGTTTTAGGTCACCTTTTTGGCAAAACATGGTTGATGCCATAACCATATGTGGGTCGGGGTTCAAAACCTCTTCTGAAGATGAATTAAAGTGCCCACTTTTGAGTCAAAAAGTGGCAGATGTGAAAACACAATTAGAGGAGCAGCGTGAGCAGTGGAGGAGGATTGGTTGCACCATCATGACTGATGGTTGGACTGATAGGAGAAATAGGACGTTGCTTAATTTTATAGTGTCCTCCAGAGGTAATTGTACTTCCCTCAATGCATTGAAATTTGAATTTGATTTAGTGATTAATAATTTAATATGGCTGATTTTTGTTTTTAAATTTATTGAATAACTGGTTTTCCTTATTCTTTCAGGTGACACCGTTTTCATTAAGTCCATTGATGCTTCTGCCCAATTCAAAAATGCCACATATCTGTGTGAGGCTATAGAGGAGGTGATAGCTGATGTGGGGGAAGAGAATGTAGTGCAAGTGGTGACAGATAATGCAGCAAACTATGTTGCTGCTGGTAGATTATTGATGGAGACGCACCCTACTATATTCTGGACTCCATGTGCCGCCCATTGCATTGACCTCATGATGGAGGATCTTGGCAAGCTCCCATGGATCAAAACATGTGTGGACGCAGGTAGAAACATTTGCAAATTTATATACAATCACACATGGGTGCTTAACCTTATGAGGCAATACACGGGGTTGAGTTGTCTCGTCCTGGCATCACTAGGTTTGCAACTAATTTTATCACGTTGCAATCCTTGATTCGGTCAAAGGCAGCCTTAAGGCGCATGTTTGTTGGTGAGGAGTGGTCTTCCTCATCGTTTTCTACAAGCACTGCAGGGATTGGTGTGGCCAATTGCACTTTTGATGAGCAAGGGTTTTGGACACCAGTGGAGGAGATTGTGAAGGTAAAATTTAATTCTTTATTATGTTTTAATTTTTAATCATATCTTTTATTTGTTTATTTTCATTCACACTTATTTGTGAAACATGTTTGCACTTTGCAATTTATTGAGCCCTTGCTAGTTCTCCTACGAGTTGTAGATGGGGAGAAGCCCGCATTGGGATACATATATGAGGGCATGGATAGGGCCAAAGAGGCCATTAGATCAATCTATGCTGGAGTTCAGGATAAGTATTGTCCCATTTGGGAGATCATTGATAGGAGATGGCAAAACCAACTTCATAGGCCCATCCATGCAGCCACATGTTTCCTAAATCCGGCCTTCCAATTCCGCCGTGATATCTGTGGAGATAGAGAAATTCTTAGTGGGCTCTACTCGATGATAGAGCGGATGTTGCCCGCTGTTACTACACAGATAGTGCAGGAGATAGATGTCTTCAGTAAGGCACACGGAGACTTCTTTGCACGTCAAATGACCATAGATACTAGGACAACATTACTACCAGGTAAAAATATATTTAAGGGCATAATTGTCATCTTTTTATATTGTATTTTATTATTAAATGTTGAACTTGAAACTTGAAATGAGATTGATTTTGTTTCTTTTTCTCATCTCAGATAGCTGGTGGAGGTTGTTTGGTTCTGATGCACGAAACCTGCAGAATATTGCCATTCGTCTATTGAGCCAGCCATGCAGTTCATCTGGTTGTGAGCGCAATTGGAGTATGTTTGAGCACATACACTCCAAGAAGCGCAATAGAGTGATAGTGGAGAGGATGAATGACTTGGTCTATGTTCATTACAACCTTCGGCTCAGATACAGGAAGCTTTTTGACCACGACAACACCCAGATCAATCTAGATGAGGTTGATCCACAATCTGAGTGGACCACTGAGGCTACAGATGCAGTCTTTAGTGACAAGGACCTTGATTGGGTGGACCAGGCAGAGAGAGAGGCTGAGGTTGTAGCCATGGCTGAGGAGGAGGCTAGAGCACGAGGAGACATAGCTGCTGTTGGTGAGAGTGGCATGGAGACTCAGACAGAGGCAGAGACTATGGCTGCAGCTGCAACATCATCCAGGAGCGTTAGACGCCTTCGTAGGAAGGATGTTGGCTCCACTATGCCATAGAGTCATAGAGTCACAGCTATTGTTTTGATATTTCATATTTGTATGGAACATTTGATGTTATGGATTTCATATTCCATGACTTTTGTATACATTTGACTAGTTTTATAATCTATATATCTAAGTATGCTATTTCCTTCAGCAGCGCAACTACAATTTGTGTACTTTATACTTATGTGATCGTTGTATATTTGTGTATGTGATCAAATTTGCTTTTATTTGTGTTGTATTCAATAAAGGGTGCTTGAAACAAGTTTTAAATCCTTAAAAATCTCTAAATTTCTAGGTTTTTTTCAACTTTTTTTCATTTTGCCGAGTCTGCGCCGAGTTCGAGTCCTGAGTCCCCGAGTCCCGAGTCGAGTTGCCCTAGCCGAGTCCGAGTCTCGTTACTATGATATATATATTAAGAATTACATCCAACATTTTATACTTCCATTCAGTGAACACAGTCATGAGAATAATCTGGCCGTGATGTTGTACCCTGGAAATGCGGGACGCAAGTGACATCTTGGGCATTAGATGCAACACACCCGAGATATTCGGGATCACCAGGGAAGGCGAGGAGGTAGGATTTCGGTTCCGTTCCTACTACAGCCCGATTGGAGCATCATGGGCATCATGTGAAATCATGAAATCGCTGCTTCAAAGATAGGGCAACTACAGAAAAAATTCACGACGGAGTGCATAGGAGGAGGGAATGGCGGGAAAAAGTCAGGTCTCAAGCTCAACCAACATAGAAAAAATGGTGGGTTATTTCTGTATAGAAGAGAGACGAATTTTAACGAATTTAAAATAAATATTTCAAATTTGCCGAAATTCGAATTTGATGGTTGAAGTTCGGCGAATACGGTGACACAGTGCATAGATATAGATAAATTTTATAATGAATAATATGCAATGAATAAAGAATATATATATAAATAAGCAAAGAATAATTATATAAACATATATATGAATACTAATAGATATAAGTAAAAGAATAATTATATATATTATACAATTATGCACTAATGATGCTTGTTACAAATTATTAAATCTTATAAGTAATTGTGATTATTTGATATAAAAATGAATAGATTTATGAATGTTTTTATCTTATGATTGATTAGGAAAAGGAGGAAAAAAAACATAGTTTGAACACAAAACCATCATAAAGGTATCTTCATAAAATCAGGGCAAAAATTACGGTAAACCTAGAAAGGGACATTACACTCTTCTTTCACAACACACACATCACCAAAATTCCTTCCTCTTCATCATTCACACACACTATACACAAATTTACTACTTGCTTGTAAATTTAATAAATTTATATATGCACACCTAGCAATTATGCCCAAAATTTAAATTTTTTTGCTTCATCAAGACATTTTGAAAAAGTGGTTGAAGTCTTGTAAAAAAGTCAAAATTTCAAAAATTAGACTTGATTTAGGGTTTTGTAGGCTTGTTGCCAAAGGAATGCTAGCAAAAGTTTCTAAAAATAGAAATTTATATTTTTTGAAAATGTCTAAAAATAGAATCTTTGATTAGTGTGCCCTGACTGATTTTGATTGGTCAAAAATACTTCCCAATCATGCTGGTCCAATTAAAATTGTCGAAAGATCAGTTTTTCTCTAATGGGTATATTCTACTTTTTCAGAAGATAAATTAGGACTTCTGAGGTCATCAATGGAGGAAGGACAACCACCAGGTGTTAGATTCAAAGTCTCAAATGTTGCACAAATCGATCAATGGTGAAAGATGCAAGAGAAACGGTGAAAGGAGGAGGGCGCCTGACTTTCCATGCCTTAGCCATTTTTCAGCTTTCATAGATCATGCACGCACAATGGTAAATGTGGTCAGCATCAGCAAGGGCGGTGAACAGAAAGCAAGAGAAATTTGAAAATCTTGAAAAATAATCTTTTGGAGAAGTTGGGCACCTTATTTCAAGGAAGGTGCCTAGAGATTCATGCCTTAGTTTATTTTTTCCATTTTTCGAAAAACGTACAATTTGACTCTTCAACCCAATTTAGATCTAGTCAAATGCAATCAAAAGCTGTTTTAGGGTTGGGAAAGCTGGAAATCATCTTAGATATGTTTAGGCTCTTCAATGAATCCATCATCCAATTCACAGGATCTATTGGACAACGTAAATTGCAAATCAAACAAATGCATTTCATGCAAACCAAGGAAAATCAAAGAAAAGCTGAAAATCACAATAAATATTCTATCTTTGGCAAAGCCAAGTGCCTTATTTAAAGGAGGGCACCTAGCTTCTTGTGCCTTATTCAAAAATTTGTCAAAATGCCTCCGATAGCCCGGTTTCGAATCTTAGAAAATCAGTCAGATGCAGTAACGGAGGCTGGCATGAGGTATCATTTTTCTCAGATTTGATCAAGCTCTCTAGATTAACTGACTTTCAGTCTCAGTTATTCACAAATTGGCAAAAAATGGTGCCCGAACAGGGGATACCGGATTCCAGAGACACGCAAACCAAAGAAAAATTTGAAAATCTCAAAAAATTAACTAAGTCTGAAGACTTGGTGCCTTTTTTCAAGGAGGGCGCCTAACGTCCCAACACTTAGAATATTTTTCGCCTCTTTTGTGTTTTCTTCCATTTCTCCTCCGTTAGCAATTTCCAAGCTGTACAATCACGATCAAACGTCGTTAGATGCCGGTACGAAGCTGGGCATCACTTCACCAGTGGTCAAAGATGAGATTGTCATGGTCAAACATAGATTATTAGTTGACGGTGCCAATTCCACAGATCGCCAAAGTTAGAAGTAGGCTTCAACAAAGGCATAAACAAGCAAAAAATGAAAATTATGGAATTTTGACTAAGTCTAATGAAGCCAGGCAGCTTATTTCAAGGAAGGCACCTAAGTCTCTTTGCCTTATAATTTTTTTTGAAAACATCCTCATATGCATGCTTCTTCCGCCCTATAAAAGAGGAATTCTTCGTTTTGATGGAATTCAAGTCAAATATTTTTGCATGATAGACTACAAAATTTTAGAGTTTTGCATGAAAGTGCTTTTTATCTCCAAACCCTATTTAAGAAAGCTTTTAGCATTCATTTTTCATAATTTAGAGGGAGGCTCAAATGAAGTGTTTTTTCAATATTCTTCATGGATTCGGGATTGAGAAGCACAAAAGCATGCTTTTTCATGGTCTATTTTTCTAAGGCATCGCATTTTAGAAATAGGTGGTCACAATTTTCAATTTTCATCGATCTGGGTCCACTTGCCTTTTACTCCTCTTGAAGATTGGAAAATTTTATATTTTCAAGAAAATCTACTTTTTCACGCATGTTCAAGAAATCCACAGATTTTTCAAAATTTGAAGATCTAGGTCTCTTCAGAACAAGGTTGTCTACAAAACCTAGACATCAACTTTTTTTGGAAAATTTGCGTGTCAGCCCCTAATTTTTAGGAGATCTTGTTTTTTTGGGAAAAACTCATCTTTTTCAAAATCTGACGATCTAGGTCTCTTCAAAACGAAATTGTTCACAAAACTGAGACCTCAGCTTTGTTTCAGAAAATTTGCCTTTTTTGAAGAAAAATTAGCAGCCTATTTTTAGCATTTTGTGCAAAACTTTTCCAAACATAGGCATGATTACAATCAAAAGTCAAGTTTTTCGACATGTAGTACTCTCCAACAAAAATCAAGACCAAATTAGTCTTGCTCCATGATTACCTAAGAACATTCGAAACTGATTTGCATTATGTGCCTCCAATGTTTGATTTGTGTGCTTTGGTAGGCACAAGAAACATTGGAGTCAAGAATCTTGATCATTCCAAGTTGCTTGCAGCAACTTCTATTCCCATCTCAATGCAGAGCCTTGAATTCATAATTGCTTGTATCAAGCATTACAATACAACTTCACGAGAAATCCAATCAGCAGATGGGCGTACTATTTGCAATTTCAAGCCGAAAGATATTGAGAAATGCTTCCCAATACCACCATGGACGGAAAAATTCATCATGTCTATTGAAGAATGCAAAAAGGTGTGTTATGCGCAAAAAGACAAGTGTTGGTAAAGAGTTGCACAAAAGTGGCAAAGAGAAAAGCACAACACCTTGCCAAAGAATGTTGGGTGCAGTGAGTTCAAGGAGGAATTTGCAATCATGATTGCTTTGCTTAACCAAGTCACGAGTTAAGCAAAGGCCAATAAATTCCAGCCTTGGATGTTTTACATCATATCCTAGATTGTTGATAGAGCAAAACACTATGCCTGGCCAACATCGATCGGTGATTGTCTCCATTGTCAGATGACATAATTCTTCAAGGCCCATGAATTTCACATGATATCTTACCTCGCATATCTAATGACGTTTCAAGGCAAGTTTAGAGGCTTGAATGTCGTCAGAACTTTGGTTATTCAACATGTGTATGATCATTACCTGTAGTTAGAGTTTTCAGAATCTAAGCGGTATTACAAGAGGTTGAATGATCTATTCTTGATGCATATGGTGCAAGATCTTGATAATGAGTTGCATATACGAATTTCAGCAGATGCTAGATTGGCAATGGCGGATTGGGCTGATTGGTTTATCCAATTTCCCACATTCTCTTACATACGGGTATATGGCTTCTTAGGTGATCCAATCATCTTACCGAGATATCCAATGGATGAGGCAGTGTTCAAGGAATTTCTAAGGAAAGTGCATAAAGTTCACACTTTTATGCGTAACAAGCACAAGTTTGCATTTGGTTTCCCGTTTGAGATGAGCATATACAGATGTAGATCAACAACTGATGCCAAGTTGATGAGTGATGAAATGTCAAAGTTCGGCCTCAAGTTTTTCAAGCAGAAACGTTCATATGATCTTTGGGGTTTCTTTGCAGCTCGTCTTGGTTAGAACTCAGAATCATGCACATGTACCTACAGTTGAAGATTTTTGGGTTAATTGTGCAGATGAGTTCGAAGTGCACAAGAGCAACTACTCTACACTTACTCTTCGGTAGATAGTTGATTTCTTATCAAAAGATGAGGGTTTGTCAGATGATGATGGGGAAGTCCTACTTCCCATGTATGCCATAGATCAAGTCGATCAACAACCACTTCGACAAGTTGATTGGTTCGCCAAAGAGGGCACCTCAATTGAGGAAAGAATGAGCCGAATTGTCAAGAACAGTAGAATATTCTTGAGTAATAAAAGGACACGAAAGGTGGCTATTCCAGTTGCAAAGCCGCCAATAGTTTAGTCATCTCTACCTTCTTCTTCTAAATCAAAACCAAGAGCCAAAGCTATGAGCAATCCTCAATAAGACACAAAGATTAGTAGAATAACGAAGAGCTTAAAGGAAATGGTGAATCATTAGGAACAATCAATAGATGCACCAAAAGTTCTAGTTGAATCAGGACCACAAGTTGAAGCCATGTCTCCATCTCCTATTCTTCTGCCATCACCGAGGCCTTCTCCTATTCATATAGATTCAAAAGTTGATTCACCAGTTCGCAACATCTCAACACTGATTGATCCATCAAGAGTTGCTGGAGCTGGAACCAATCCTCCCAGAGAAGTTAGTAGAGACTCCTCGTCTTGGCTTGAGAACTTGCTGGGTAGGAAGAGGAGGAAGCCTTCTTATCAATTGAACTTTGCAGAGCTTGATAATGTCTACCAAGACACAACAAAGAAGAAACTTAATAAGCAAGTTCATATGGAGAATAATTTTGAAGACAAGATTGTCCTTGAGTTTGCCACACCTCCGAAGGACAAGAACATTGATGAGGTGGGTATTGATGACTTCAAGGTTGTCAAAGCCAATCTTGGTAGAAGCGCCTGACATACTGATGTGAATCTCTTTGAGGTAGCAACAAATAATCTAAAAGAACGAGTGCTCAAGGATGGAGAAGATAAGGCAGCCCTCAAGAATGAGATTCGACAGCTGCGGCAGTATGTTTCCAATCTCCTTCATGGTACTTCACAAGCCACCTTGTCGCTTCCACAAATTCTGGAGTCACCTGTGGATCAACATCAGATGAATCAGTTGGTCATATACGGAAAAAATATGTAATGTCCCCTTTTTCACAAGCATCAGAATTGGGGATTAGCCTATTTTTCCTGACCCTCATAGGCTAATAGTTTTGGATAGAGGGTTTCTTGGATGGACACTTGGTCGTCAATTTGTAGTGTGGATCTCCGGAGTATGGCGACAGGGTGAATTGTGGCGTTTGGCACGATAATTGTGCTTAAATTTATGATACTCACCTTTAATTTCACCATCCTCGGCCTAGGGACCATGTGTCTTTAAAATGAAGGGGTCGCTTTATATTTTGCAGTTACTATTCATTGCTAAAGTGGAAAATATCATAACTTAAGTGAATAGTGCTCAGTTTAATGAATAGTGTTTTCTTTGTAAAATTATAAATATCAAGAGAAAAAGTTCGACCCTCTTCATGCATTGATCATTTTAGCTTGTTGAAACCTGGGAGTTGGCTTTGGAGGAAGGAGGCTAGGGTTTCCTAATTTTTTGCAGTGGGTAAACCTGGTGGGGCTTAGTTCTTTGTTCTTGAGCTGCTTGAGGGTGTGAAACACCACCTTAAGGTTGTTGATCAGTTATTTTTGCTTCAGTTGGAGACCTGTGTGCTGTTTGCAGGTTATTTCGAGCTTGTTTTTGAGTGGTTTTGACTGCCATAGACTCCAATCGCGTTAGCACAACAGCTACTTACTTTTCGTGGAGTTTTGGAGCTGTTTTGGAAAGCTACAACCAACCGCACTTTTATGAGGGTTTGAATCAGCAAAAGAAAATAAAACGCCTCTCTTATGTGGCTGCTATCTTTCCTAAAGGGGGCGCCCTTATCGTAGAAGTCATCCCATGCTAGTTTTTGGTGGGAGAAGTTCGTTATTCGAGAGTTGTGTGCACTTCTTTGGGGGCGCGTACTGTAGTAAGTCACTATTCACAGTGTTGTATGGCTATAAGTCATAAAATGATATAAGAAATAGTTAACTTTAATTTTGATGTAAGTCATCTATCTTATGTGAACTATTATGTAATGAAGAAAGCATCTTTAGCTCTTAAATTGAGTAATTACTTGAGTTATTTTCAGTAGATTAGTTTATCAGAAGTTTCCAACTTTATGCATATGCTCTTTAGTGCCATTTTAGTGTTATTGGAAAACAAACTCAAAGACAAGAAAGAGAACTATCAAACTAAAACAAAATCAAACCTACAAAACTCAGTGAAAGACAAATCACCTTTTTCATGAGCATCAGAATTGGGGATTAGCCTATTTTTCTTGACCTTTGTAGGCTAATAGTTCTAGATAAGGGGTTTTCTTGGGTGGGCACTTGGTCGTCAATTTGGAGTGTGGATCTCCGAAAAATGGCAACGGGGTGAATTGTGGCGTTTGACATGATACTTGTGCTTAAATTTATGATACTCACCTTTAATTCCACCATCCTTGGCCTAGGGACCATGTGTCTTTAAAAGGAAAGGGTCACTTTATATTTTTCAGTTACAATTCATGCCTAAAGTGAAAAAAGAAATAACTTAAGTAAATAGTGCTCACTTTAATGAATAGTGATTTCAATGTTAAATTATATATATCAAGAGAGAAAGTTCAACTCTCTTCATGAATAGATGATTTTAGCTTGATGAACTTGGAAGTGTGGTTTTGGAGGAAGAAGGAGACTAGGGTTTCCTGATTTCTTGCAGTGGGTAAGCCTGGTGGGGCTTTGTTCTTCGTATTTGAGCTGCTTGAGGGTGTGAAATACCACTTTAAAGTTGCTGGTCAGTTTTTGGTGGCTTCTTTTGGAGACACAAGATGTTGTTTGCAAATTTTTCAAGTATTTTCTGAGAGGGCTTTGGCAACCATAGTCTCTATTGATGTTTATACAGGAGCTATTCGCTTTTGAGAAGTTTTTGGAGCTGTTTTGGAAAGCTACAACCAACCGCACTTTAATGAGGGTTTGTATCAGCCAAAGAAAAAGAAACGCCACTCTTTGGTGGTTGCTATCTTTCCTAAAGGGGGTGCCCTTATCTTAGAAGTCATCCCATGTTGGTTTTTGGTGGGAGAAGTTCATTATTCGAGAGTTGTGTGCACTTGTTTGGGGGCGGGTATTGTAGCAAGTCACTATTCACAGTGCTTGTATAGTTGTAAGTAAAAATTATGGCATAAGATGTATCTTTTAAAATTTGATGTGAGCCAACTATTTTATGTGATCTATTATGTAATGAATAAAGCATCTTTGGCTCTTAAATTGAGTAATTACTTGAGTTATTTTCAGTAGATTAGGTTATTAGAAGTTTTTCATTGTTTGCATATGCTTCGTGGTACCATTTTAACATTATTGGCAAACAAACTCAAAGACAAGAAAGAGAACTATCAAACTAAAACAAAATCAGACCTACGAACACAGTGAAAACAAATCAGCAGAGTGTTGGTTCACTACAAGGGTATCAGAGCAGTTTCTTGCCAACTTGTTAGATGAGTTTCAGCTGCAAAATTTTTAGTTGTGCTTCATGGCTACTCACGGAAAGCAATGGAATGCCATATTAAAGCAGTTGGATACCGTAGCGAAAGAGTCAAGTCAAATTTCAAAAAGGATGAATAAAATGCTTCCAGACCCAAATTCAGAACAGTACCTATTATCCTTCTTCAGGTCTATATCACAAAACAAAAAGGAGAGAGAAGAGGCATCTATCGGAGAAACTTCTAGAAATCTCTACAATGAATTTGCACCAGTTAGTGATCAGCCTACTGATGATCCTAAGGAGAGTATTAAACAAATTTGCCAAGAGGAGGATTTGGATCACATGACACTTCATGATGATGTCAAGGTTGAAGAAAAGCAAAAGTTGGTTGAAGTTAAATCAATTACATTAGAGCAGCAACATGAAGGTAAGATTTCCTGTGATACCTCAGTATATGAGTCTAGCATTACTTCAGCCTATCATGACAAGGAATCTGATTGTGGTTCGGTGGATATTATTCACACATATGGAAGTCCATTGAAGGCCCAAGTTATTGAGGAGAATGTGAAAATTGATCTTCTACTTAATGGAGCAGCCACTAGTGTTTTGACTACACCATTTGGTAGACATTAAGATATCAAACATATGAGGGCTGGTTTTGTATATTTTGGCAGCGAAGAGGAAAAGAGGTCCAAAAAGTTGAACGAAGGATGGTTGCAAAAAGCCAAGGAGGCTAGATTAGTGGCTGCCAATGCGAGACAACAGCTTCGAAAGGTAAAAGATAAAGTCAATCTCATCAA
>CM021110.1:408175185-408277819 GCA_007115665.2 Sequoiadendron giganteum | reverse complement strand
ATTATTAATGGGGTTCAAATTAAAAATTCTTTAGTAGATCTTGGAGCAGCTATCAATGTTATGACAAAGGACCTTGTACTAAAGCTAAGTATTTCAGACCTAAGTACTTCACCTACAGTTTTCCAGCTCGCAGATAGTTCAATTGTCAAACCTGATGGAGTAGTTGAAGACCTACTAGTCACCCTAGATTCATGGGAATATCCTGCTGATTTTATGATTTTATCTCCAAAAGTATCACCAGGAGGATATCCTGTAATTCTAGGAAGGCCTTGGTTAGCCACCACAAATGCTTATATAGGATATAGTTCTGGTAACATGACAATTTTTGATGGGTATAGCACCAAAAATCTCACCCTTTATGCTCTAGCCCAACCTCAACTTGAGTTGGGATAGGTAGTTTGGCCAGATTTGGGAGAAGATGTGGAAGAGATGAATTTAGTGGCAAACCTGATGATGATTAGCAAAGAACCTTTTATTGAGAAACAGGAAGATGAAGAAATATTGTCTAATATCCTTTAGAACAACTATGGTATTGAGTACCCCCTCTGTGAAAAAGTTCCATGTTCATTGCAAACAATTCTACCCCCACCTACTTCAGCTCATTCTCCTACATAAACTGATTGCTTGCACACCTTATTACCCCATGAAGTGGAAATTATTTTTATGTCCGAAGTATCTATGCTTGAATTGACTTCCCAAGTGGAAGTAGCTGCAGGAAAAACCTTGAATATCAATAATCAACTTACTAGTGAGCAGCAAGAGTCAATTGTCCAAATGCTTACTACCCATAAACCAACTTTTTCTTGGGATTACGGTGACATGAAAGGAATTGATCCAAAGCTATGTACACACTGAATTTTCATCAATAGTGAGTTCAAACCTATTAGACAGCCCCAGAGGAGAATTAATCCAGCCCTAAGAGAAATTGTTAAGGAGGAATTACAAAAAATGTTGAATGTTGACTTTATCTACCCAATCTCAAATAGTCAATGGGTTTCTCCACTGGTTATCATCCCTAAGAAAGGAGGAAAATGGAGAGTGTGTGTGGATTATAGGGAGCTCAACTCAACAACTAAGAAAGATTATTTTCCTCTACCTTTTATTGATCAAGTCCTAGATAACTTATCAGGGATAAAGTACTTCTCCTTCCTTGATGGTTTCAATGGATATAATCAGATAAAGATTGCTCTTGAGGACCAGTAAAAGACTACTTTCACATTCCCTTGGGGAAAATTTTCCTATTCACTCTTGCCTTTCAGTCTTTGTAATGCACATGCAACTTTCCAAAGAGCTGTGATTACTATTTTCTTAGATATTTCATATGATTGTATGGAAATATAGATGGATGAGTTTACTGTTTATGGTGCAACATTTGAGGAATCCCAAGATAATTTGAAAAAGGTACCCAGAGGTGTGAAGATCATAATTTGTCACTCAATAGTCAAAAGTGCTTCATGGTGATGTAAGAAGGAATAGTGCTTGGCCACTATATTTTTGCTATAGGAATATAGGTAGATCCCTCTAAAATTGAAGTCATCTCTAATCTACCCTTCCCTACCAAGAAAAAGGAACTCAGAAGCTTTCTAGGACATTTTGGCTACTTTAGAAGATTTATTAAAGATTTCAGTCAAATAGTAGGGCCCCTATATAGTTTACTAAAGAAAGATGCAGAGTTTTCCTAGACAGCAAAATGTGAAAAAACATTCCTTGATCTGAAGATTACCCTTACTCAAGAACCTGTCTTGAAAGGACATGATTGATCACTTCCATTCCATATTCATATGGATGCATCAGATTATGCTATTGTTGTTGTTCTGGGACAAAAGGTTGGTTCAACTGAGCATGCACTTTATTATATCAGCAAGAACTTGCAAGGAGCTGAACTCAACTATAGTGTTACAGAAAAAGAAATGTTAGCAATCATCTATGCCCTCAACAAGTTCATGAATTATATCACAGGCTATCAAATATTTATCCATACTGATCATGTAGCAATTAGGTATCTCATGAACAAAAGCTCAATTATGAGGAGACTAGCTAGGTGGTTGTTGTTGATGCAAGAATTTGATATTAAAATTGTGGAAAACTAGGTAAAGCTAATGTGGTTGCTGATTTCCTATCTTGAATTCAAAGGCAAGATGATTCTACACTCATAGAGGATTCCTTCCTTGATGAATATTTGTTTGCCATCAAATTCATTCATCCATGGTATGCAGATATAGAAAATTATCTGGCTGCAATAAGAACTCCTCCTCATCTCTCACCTAAAGAAAAGAGATCGTTAGTAGAGAAAAGCTTTAACTTCTCTTGGATTGTAGATTGCATGTTTTATACAAGACCTGATCAAGTAATGAGGAGATGTGTGATAGAGGAAGACACTCATGACATACTACATGCAAGCCATGATGAGCCTTGTGGTGGACATTTTTTTGCTAAGAGAACAACCATGAAAATCTTAAATACTAGATATTATTGGCCAACATAACATAGAGATGCAGCCAAGTATACCAGGATGTGTGATAGATGCCAAAGGATGGGGAGGCCAACAAGATCAGATGAAATGCCCCTATTTCCACAAGTAATTGTTACACCTTTTGATAAATGGGGACTAGACTTTGTAGGCCCAATTGATCTACCTCCAAATGGTAAGTCTTACATTCTTGTATGCATAGATTATGTAACAAAATGGGTAGAGGCTAGACCTATGAAGCATGCTAGAGACAATAAATTAGTAGAGTTCCTCTATGAAGAAATCTTTACTAGATTTGGTGTTCCTAGAGAAATAGTGACAGACCAAGGAGCACAATTTATTTCTACTCTTATTACAACCTGAGTAAATGAATACAACATAAGGCATAGGAAGTCAACTCCTTATCATCCATAGGAAAATGGCCAGGTAGAAATTACTAACAGGGATATAGAGGCCATTCTGACAAAAACTGTGGATCTGCATAGGAAGGGTTGGGCTGCAAGGTTACTAGAGGCTATATGGGCTTATAGAACTACATGGAAGACTACAACGGGTTTTACACCTTTTGAAATGGTATATGGTCAGAAAGTTGTGATACCAATAGAGTTTGAACACAAAACTCTCATAACAACTTTGGAATTAAATATGGAGCTAACAACTACACAGACAAAAAGAATCGTGCAGCTCAATGCCCTAGATGAGCTCAGGAAGAGTGCCCTGCAGCATACTGAAATAATATAGAATCAAAGAATCAAATGGAATGATAAGTACATCAAGGAGAAGAAATTCAAAGAAGGAGATTGGGCTCTGCTTCATGATTCCAGATACAAGGATAGTCAAGGGAAATTGTAGACCAAATGGTTGGGGCCATACGAAATAGAAGAGGTATTTAATAATGGTGCCATACCATTGAGCACAATTGATGACATCTGGTTCAAATTATTACTCAATGGGCATCGACTGAAGATTTACCAAAATCCCATTGACAAAGAAGATTTCTTGAAGCAATTCCAACTAGAGCAAGAATCTACTGATCCTGCAGCCGAAGGAGTTGAGTCTCGGCTCGATTCCCTAAGCCATGCATGAAATGCATAAAAATATCATAATAAAGGGTTCATCCTTGTGGATCCCTATTCCATTCCCTATCTGTATCATCTCTTCTTCTACCACCTCATCCACCTGCCACACATCACCATATCCACATTTCGAAAGATCACCTTTTGTAATAAAGAAGATGGAGTCACATCAACTGCTTGTGGTGCATTATCATAGGTAAGCTCCACTAAACTCTAAGATGAATTATTTATTTCATTTATTATGTTTAATTAGATATTAAGTAAGTCAAATGGATTTCCTATATTTCTACAATATCCTTCAGTCTTTTCTGCACATTTGTGCACTTTTCCCAATTCATAACTAATAGCCACATCGTTACTTTTCCCACCACAAAGCCTTGTCACATCATGTTTTTTTGTCCTTTCGGCTTAAGCTCCATATTTTTTTGAACATTTGTAATAAATAAGCAAACCTCTATTACTTCCTGCAATTATGACTAGGCATGTCTTTCACTCCTTCCTGTCAATATTTTTATGTCTAAACTTTAAGTTAAAATGTTTGCAATTCTTCCTTCCATTTTCTACATCTTTTGAAAGAATTTCAAAAAAATTGGTTGAGGGGAGAGCGGAGAAGTTGGTTTGAGTTGCAGGAAGTTAAATTTGAGCAGGAAATTGAATAAAACTATGCTGATTTTTTTCTTGAAGAGATAAGTTGCAAAGACAAGTGTAAAAATGGGAGGCCAACCCATTAGGCATGAGCCAACGAATGACAATGTCTTATTGTAGGATGTTCAACATTTTTTGTCATTCAGACAGTACGGGTGGCTCAACTATTTTCTCAAACTAGACAAGTTTGATGAAGACATTGCTAAGGAGTTCACAAGGACATTTCATAATGGAAAGGCTAAGGTCAGGGGATTAAGAATTGATGCTTTAGTAAACAGAATTGCAGAAATAACAGGGTTACCCCAAGCTAGTGAACTATTTCCTCGAGCAAGGCACACACGAAGTGCTAGGGTAGAGTTTACTCGGTTTGGTGATCCTCCTCTACATGTGGATAAACAAGGAACCCAACGTATGATTTTGCCGCAGGACTGGATTCCACGAGCAAGTTATATAATCAAATACCTGACATGTGAAGGTCAGTTTTTTGTTTTGCATTCTCATCATTTTAAGCTATTATCTCATTTGTGTCATGGGTTATTAATGATTCCTTTATAATTTTCTCTCCAATAGTGATGCTGAATTTAAAAATGGAAGAATTAATTTTGTCTCCCACCATTGCCTCATCAAATTGCTTGTTGAAAAATCCATTAGGGATGTGTCACCAATGACCTAGGAGAAGTTTGTTGTTAATTTTAATCCAAGGGCTTACAATGTCAGACCCATCTACCGCATCTCCTATTCCTGAAGCATCTGACTCACAAGACGAGGTCCCTCTTTCTGAAAGATTTCACAAATGGCCACTACAAACCCCTATTTTTAACGTGAGGACTTCCTCTAAAAATTAAAAGGGAAAGTCACCAATGGTAACCCCCCAACAAAAGACACCTTCACCTACTCCTAAATCTGTTAAGAGGGAGCAAACAGGAGAATCTCCTAATCTTGAAACTATGAACCCAAAGAAACATAAGGCAGTTCCCACTCCCTTACGGAGAAGCTCTAGGATTCAGAACCAGACAACTTAGCATTCACTCAATATCTCTCAGTCTTCACCATCACCCTCAAACCCTTCTAGTCCTGCACTTGAGGAAGAGGAACCATCTATTGATGAGACTAGGCATGTTTCAGAAGGGGCTAGCCTTGATGAGCTGGTGGCTATGGTAGAACAGCTACAGGAAGAGGTAGCGTATATTGGGGAGGAAGGGAAATCAGTTATAGATCAATTAGAAGAAAGAAGTGAAGATAATGAAGGGATAGATGAGTCACCAGCTGCTATAGGAGATACACCGAAACATTATATCCCACAGGAACAACAAGAACATTGGTAGCCAAAGAATGAAATGGAATAGGAAATTCTTAGGCAATTGTCTGCCAAAGACAAAATTGAGACACTAGAGCATTAAAAATGTTGAGGCACCTAAAGAAATTCAAAGGCCACTTGTAGTGACTTATAACCATAAGCCTCCTCTCCATGTTACAAATTTTGCTACAGGAATGTCATGCTATACAGAATTTCAAAACTAGAAAACTACCTATGAATTGGAAATTGAGAGATTGAGGAGAGTAATCCAAAATAAGGATATAAAAATTGCTAATCTAATAGACACACTCAATCAGGTAGTTCAACTTGTCCCACAAATTGTGCAATGTAGATCTCCTTCACCTATTTATGCAATGTACTTAAAAGAGTTATATTTGAACTTTCAATTAATAAGGATCTGGCAAGGTCAAAATCCTTCCTTGAATACTCCAGAGGAATTTTATGATGCATATAGGGACTCACCGCAGCATGTTAGACACCTTATGTGTGAGTTTTATTTACACAGTTTGGTTGTGCCTCATGATACATAATGGAATCCTCTATGCTATTTTGGGGAAATACACATCAGTGCTCTGATCTCCTGGGTCAGAAATGAAATAAGCAGGGAATAGCAGTTTGATGGTTACAAACATAATGAGGTTAACATGCCACTAACAGTGAGGAATGAATCTAAAAAGGGGATGGGTATTTACTTTGACTGGAAGAAGTTGTGGGCGGATGAAAGGGCTCAACTAGTAATTGAACCCTTGAGATAAGAAGTGTTTTCCCAGTACTCCAAAATTGTAAATGATGACCTCAATATTGATACATAGCACAACCAAACAAGATGGGAACACTTTCCATTGTAGCTAAGAAGGGCAGAACCACATACCCCAAACAACTTGTATGCAGCTACTCGGAGAGCAGAGAGGTATATGAGAAATGCAAGAACCAAGAAAGAGAATTGGTTGCCATTAGTCATGCAACCACCCATTCTCTTATGGCCACTGTTGGCTATGCAAGGAGAAAAAAACACCTAGAGCAGGAATTCAAAGGATAATGTGTGGCAATGATTGGAGTCTATGCGGACTCACTTTTGGATTTTTCAACATGGTGAATTTGGACAGCAGCAGAATGTTGATTTAAGAGAGTATGCTCGAAGGAAAAATGCTAGAATTGTTGAAGGGACCAGAAAGTAGTCGGTTGAGGGGAATGATGAGCCCAATTTTTGGCATATTTTAGACTATATTTTTAGACATTTCTATATCTTTTATTATGCTGAGAAGACATTTAGTAGTAATTATGGGAGTAATACATAGACTTTATGCTTAATATAACAAGTTTATTATGATAAGTCTTTCCATGGTTATTGTTTAATTTTTTTATTAGTTTGACAGAAGACGTGTGCCTTGTGACTTTTTGTGATGACATGCCTTTCCTGCAGCCACTACTGTTAACCTCCCTGCAACCATATCCGAAATATTGTCTGTTCGAAACTAATACCTAATGAATGAATGAGTGGAATGATGGACCGTCTTAATGAGTTAAATGTGTTGAGCTGATCCTTTGCTGCAGAAGTAGCTGTTAGTTATTTGCAGGTACCAAGTCTCTAGGAGAAGATTTAGCATCAACTAGATTGCTGAAAGACTGATTCAAGGAGGACTGGTTCAACAAAAAAGAATAAGGGAAATAGCTTCAAGTCATCCACCATGCAAGGGAAGTGTTCCAGGAATCCAGCAGAGGTATCTTGATGGCACATAAATCTAGGATAGTGGTGCTTTAAATCTTCAAACTGATTTGACTCAGTCCTTCCTTTTTGTATCCACTTCTTCATTAGGTTGGTCACGATGTAATAAAGACTTCCCAATTTTATGAGGGAAAGGTTAGTTAGTCATTAGGTTTAGTTTTGAATAAATAGCCCATTCTCCTTCAGAGAAAGGGTTGAAAGATTGTTATTGTAATAAGCTTTAGTTTTTCAGAAATACAGTTGCAAGATTGTGAGCCATGTACTTGTTTGTTTCAACTCAATAAAAGCATTCATGGAGTTTACAGTCTAATCTATTGTGTATCTTTGACACTACCTAAGGGGACCCACTTAGGGAGCTATCTATCTTTTCATTTTTGCAATTAGAATAGCTGCACTTCCTTTCATAGAACTTCAGTGTGACTGTTCCTGTAGCTAACTGAATTATAGAGCTGTCAATTGTTCCTGCAACCACTAGGGACAAAGTAGTTACTGTCTTTAGAACTGAATTTAGTTTTCATTCTAAAAAAATTTAGTTAAGTTAGAATTTGTTTCCAGCAATTCCAATTCCAGCATAATGTTTTCAGTAGATAATACATGTCTGGAATAGGTGGTTATTGCATATACTTTGCAGACCCATTTCAAGTCTTACGTCCCTGGGTTGATAATCAAATGATGTCCTTTAGTAGATTATGACTGTGAGATGTGATGCCTAATCCATGAGTAGAGGAATTTATGTTCCTAGTTATCAATCTGATTAAAGGATACTACAGGTGATAAGGATTATTTGGAGAGGACCTGGAGAATTCTAAAAAAGTGGGCAAGGAATTTGGTGTTTGTTGTAAAGTATTTGAAGTCTGCAGCGAAGTCATCTTTGGGGACACCCTCTGCAGTGAATTTAGAGGTAATTCGAAACCCTCAATACATTAAACACAAAATCTATAGCTTTATGATTGGAAATTTATAGTAGTTACAATCTACTACTCTTAATAATGTTCTTTTACAATCTTGCCACTGTTCTGCTTCATAATGTGTTTGAGCTAAATATAATAAAATTTTGGTGTCACTACCAAAATAGAATTTCTTCAAACAATTTTGATACATTTTCACTACAAGCACAAACTGTCCTTGTACAAAGTAAACATGTGCTAGATTTACCCACACATCAGGAATATGAAAAAAGATGTTTCCTGCTACAGCTTCTTGTACATGTGTGAAAATTTCCTTTGCAATATCAAATTGACCCTTTTCAGCTAGCATAATGGCTACCCCATTTGTAGCATAAACATTTCATGGTCTCTGTGTCAACACTTTACAATACAATTCTCTAGCCTTCTCAAGATGTTGCGCCTCCAACTTTGGTCCCTCCTCTCATTGCGAAAAGATGCAAAATAATTCCAGTTTCCAAGTGAAATGTCAACATAAGAATTCTTTGCATCTGATTCACTTTGTGCAACTTTAATTGTTTCTTTTGCTTTAAGCTAGTCATTTCTTTTTAGTTCCATTTTTCCAAGCATAGATAAAGCATTTGATGAGTTTTTATTCACCTTATAAAGTGCATCCCCAATCAGTTCTAGGCTTAGTTGGATCTCATTCCAATCCCGAGCCATGGATGCAAGATGTAGATATGCATCCACATAATTAGGAAACTTGAACGATTTTAACCTATATAAAAGATTTTCTTTTTAGTATCATGTAGCTATTCAAATAACCTAGCAAGATTAAATAGTGTTGTGACTTTATCCCATGGTAACTCAACTGAAACACCACCTTCTTCTCTAGTCAATGGAAGAATTCCACATTCTTAAAGAGCATAGGAAAAACTATAGAATTGACGTAGAGGCTTTTATTTATGAATTCAACCCAAAAGCCATTTCCTCATGCCTCCATAAATTTTTGTTGAGCCAACTCTAGTTCATCATGATCAAAATGAAGAACCCCAATGCTATTTAACAATTGAATAGGTACTTCTTGTCTAATATTCTTGAGAAGCGACTTTTTCGTCTTAAGAGAATCTAAGACCTTGCACTAGGGTCTTATGATATTAATAACTCACCCATCTTGATAAATGCATGGGCATCACATGAATCTATGTGAGTTTCCTTAAAATTTCCAAAGCCTTGTCTGCCTTCCCTTGTTGAGCACATATATGGCCTACAAATTTTAAGCTCTCATAGTTCTCAATGTGGACCTCCAAAACCTTTTCAAAATTTGAGAGAGAACTCTTAAGATCTCCCAACTTCAATTGAACCTGTCCACAAAACCTGTGGACTCTGGCTTTCCTTGAATAATGCCATATAGTAGCAGCCAGTGGTGTCATAATCACCTTTACCATGATAAGATCATGCAAGATTATAATATGAATGAGATTTCATGAGAGGGTGGTCAGTTGAAACAAGAGTTGTCCCAGTCAACTGTTCCACAAGAAAATGCTGCCTTATGAAGAAAAAATGGTTTGCTAAATGATTCAATGCCATTGCACAGTATGGGTATAATTCAAAGGCTCTACACATCTTTTCCATTCCTTCATGAGCACTACCTTTTTCACTAACTGTGAGAATCCTACAAGTAAAAAAATACACAAAACTGATCACAAAGATTTATGTAGAGGTAGAACATAATTTCCTAATGCCTCCATAGAAGTTTGTTGAGCCAACTCTAGTTCATCATGCTCAAAATGAAGAACCCCAATGTTGTTTAAAAATTCAATGGGTACTTCTTCTCTGCTCTTCTTCAGAAGAGACTTTGGCATCTTAAGAGAATCTAAGGCTGCACTAGGGTCTGATGATATTAATAACTCACCCATCTTGATAAATGCATGGGCATCATGTGGATCTATGCGAGTTGCCTTTCTTAAAATTTCTAAAGCCTTCTCTACCTACCCTTGACGAGCATAAATATGGCCTACAACTTTTAAGCCTTCACAGTTCACAGGGTGGACCTCTAGAACCCTTTCAAAATTTGGAGAGAACTCTTAAGATCTCCGAGCTTCAATTGAACCCGTCCACAAAATCCTATGGCCTCTAGCTTTCCTTGACTGATGCCATGTAGTAGTGGCCAGTGGTGTCATAATAAACTTTATTATGATAAGATCGTGCAAGATTATAATATGAATGAGATTTCATGAGAGGGTGGTCAGTTGAAACAAGAGATGTCTTAGTCAATTGTTCCACAAGAAAATGCTACCCTATGAAGAAAAAATGGTTTGCTAAATGATTCAATTCCATTGCACAGTACACGTATAATTCAAAGGCTCTACACATATTTTCCATTCCTTGATGAACAATACCTTTTTCACTAATTGTGATAATCCTACAATTAAAAAATGCATAAAACTGACCATAGAGATTCTCTCCATTTCAAATAGCAAAATTGCCAAAAAATGCATAAAGCCTGCAAAACAATGCAAATAAAATCACATTGATTTTTGTGCCAAAAAAATTACCATGAGACCATAGCTTGTTGCTTGCTATTATGCTTTGATGGATTTTTCCCAAGCATCCATAGATTTTTTGAAATCACTCATTTTAGGCTTTTAGCCATAATAACAAGGCATTGAACTGTTTGATAAAATGCTTTGGTAGACATGTATGAAAAATGTGGTGGCATAGACAAGGCAATGAACTTTGGAAAAAGTGCCTCAAAGAAATGTGGTCTCATGGTGATGGAATTCCATGATGAATGGCATGACAAGTGAATTGATATGGATTGTCATGGCATTCCATCACCATGAAACCACATTTCTTTGACGCATTTTTTCAACCAGTTCACTGCCTTGTCTATGCTATTGCTTATTATTATGCTTTGATAGATTTTTTCCAAGCATCCATAACTTGTTCGAAAGCACTTGTTTTAGGCTTTTAGCCACACCAAAAAGACAGTGAACTGTTTGATAAAATTCTTTGGTAGACATGTATGAAAAATGTGGTAGCATAGACAAGGCAGTGCAATTTTTGAAAAAATGCCTCAAAGAAATGTGGTCTCATGGAATATTGTGACAAGCAAATGCAATTAGCAGCTGCTCCTAGTTATTAGTTATGCAATGTGAAGTAATTGCATAACTCCTTAGGTTGACTTTGTAAATACTATAATGTAATTGAAATTTTGTCATCTATCAACATCTATTTATTTGTTATGCAATGTGAAGTAATGCTTTGAGTTTGAAAGATGTGCAATGCAATGTAATCAACAATTTGAATAAAAACTACAAAAATCTACTTTTTACAATTCATTAGTTAAACTCTATTTTATTTTCTCTCTATAACTCTATTGTCCTTTCAATTAAAAAATAGTTTTTGTCTCTTAGTCTACAATTTTTTGTTGCTATGTGTAGAACATTAAACAATTGGATCAACATCAAAGGTTGACTACAGATCAATACCATGCATTTGATGAGAGAGTAGCTGATGAGAGGGACATGGAAAAATATCCATGTCTATGTAATGACTATCTTAGTGGAAAGGTGAGAAAAAGAAGTCTGATTTATCATCATATGATAAGATATGGGCATAGTGGTATAAGACCTTGGGATTACAATTATTATGAAGATATGATAGAATTGTAGAGTGTGAGAGATGAAGATGCAACAAACATAGATGAAGTGGCACCAAACATAGATGAAGAGGCAACAATGTTAGACAAAGGGTTTGAAGTTGATAGAATGTTGAATGAGGGTACGTCTAAATGATAATTGGGCCAAGTTGATGGAGGGTGCTTTAAAGCCTGTGTATACTAGTTGAAAGTTAAGTCATTTAACAACAATACTTCAAATTCTTAACTTGCAAGTGGTGTTCGGTTGGGCAAGTGAGAGTCTAGATTAGTTATTGGCATTATTAAGTTTGTTGTTACCACTTGACTCCACATTGCCAACAAAACGAAGTCAATGTAAAAAGAAAATCACTAAGCTAGGCTTAGGGTATGAAAACAGCCAAACATGTGTGAATGGTTGTGTATTATTTCACAAGAATATTTTAAGTGAAAGTGAATGTCCAAAATTTCATGAATTGGGGTATAGACAAGGGTTGAAATCAGCTGTGGTTCCTAGAAAGGATCTTCAACACTTTTTGGTAATCCCATGATTACTCCAAATGTATAGGTGCCGAGACATTGTTGAACTTATGCAATGACATGCCTAAAATAAGAGAATTGATGGAAAACACCGACATGTTCCTAATTCTAAGATGTGGATGGAATTTGATAATAGATGGCCTTTTTTTCTCAAGATCCTCATAATATAAGTTTGGGTTTGGCTCTAGATGGGGTGAAACCATTCTCAGATGAAAGTACTAAATGGTCAACTTGGCCAATGTTTTTAATAAATTATAACTTGCCTCCATGGTTAGCAACTAAACCATTTTTCTTAATGCTATCATTGATTATACTAGGAAAGAAAAGTGTGACTTTAGATACAATTGATGCTTATCTAGAGCCATTATATGACGAGCTAATGGAATTGTGGAAAATAATTGAAGCAATTAAATCTATAAGGGATGTTCATTCAATCAGATTAACTTTAAGAGATTCCTTATTGTTTACAGTTCATGATCTTCCTACATATGGCACATTGTCTGATCTCAGTGTTCATGATCTTCCTACATTGGCACTCAAGAATTTTGCGTAAGTGTATTTATTGTGGACATCGTGCTTACCTTAAAATGGATCACCCATATTGTAAAAAAAAAACATGGTTCAATGGTCAAGAAGAGAATCGTGAAGCACCATTGCTAATAATAGGTGATTACATTGTTGATAATGGATAAAAAAGAATGTCATTTATTGAAAATGATGGGATTGTTGGTAGTAGATATGATCCATGCAATGAAAGCGGTGCAAAAATGTTGTGCATATTCTATAAGTTGCCATACTTTAAGGATATAGCCATTAGGAATAATGTTGAATTTATGCATTTTGAGAAAAATATAGCCTATGCTATTATAGAAACTCTTTTTGGTGCTTTTAATACTATTTAATCATGTGAAGAATTTCGACAACTAAAGATTCATCAAAATCTTTGGGTTGACCAATATGACAATGAAAAATATAGAAAACGTAGTGCTCCTTATGTCTCGACAAAGGAACAACGTGCACAATTCTTACTGTTGATGTCTCAGAATTGCTTTCCCATTGGATATGTAAGTAGTAGTATTAGAAGAAAAAATGACTTTAATGGATTAAGAGGCCTCAAGACCCAAGACTATCATGTCATAATGGAGAATATTTTACCTATTGTGGTAAATACATTAAGTTTAGCAAAGGGGCCAAGATTGGCAGTTATAAGGTTGGGCCTAATATTAAAGAGAATGAGTTTACATGTATTAGATCCTTCAAACTTTTATTGTTTGAGGGAGGAGGTTGTTGAAGCCCTTTGTCTATTGGAACGAAAATTTCCACCAACAATCTTTAACATTTCCATGCATCTTTTGATACATCTAGAATATGAACTAGATAATTGTGGCCTAGTAAGAAAGAGATGGATGTATCCTATAGAATGATATATGAAGGTTTTGAAAAAAAATATTCGTACTAGGGAAAAACCGGAAGGCAACATGTCTGAGGGATATTCAATGCAAGAGGCTGTGGGATTTTGCACAAAATATATGAAGGAGTTTAGAAATTTCAATCAATGTGTATGGGATGATGACGAATAAGAGAGAGTTACAAATGAAGTATTAGAAGGCAATGGATGTCGCTTCAAGCTATCATATCAAGAAAGCAGTGCGATGCATGCCTATATTATTCAAAACACATCTTCGTTTGATAAGTGGCGCATGTAAAAAAAAAATTACACAATAATTTATGTACTCAATTACATTTACACATTTATATTATTAATCTTACTATTTGTATGTTAATATTCTATGTATAAAATATGAAGAAGACAATCAAGATTGGATGCAACATCAACCTTAAAAGTGCACACGTCATGCTGATTCGATTGGAGGTGATTCTTTTCCAAAATTTGAAGAATGGATTGCTAATGCAGTTAGTGATGCAAAAGAAGAAGGTCAAGATATAACAATGGAGGAAAGTGAGATTTCAAAATCTCCGCATTTATGGGCTATGCATTTTAGTGGAATGTGTGCCTATAGTAGTCATTTAAGAGTGGAAGAAAAAGACAAACGAAAGAAAAATTGTGATTGTGTTGTTAGTGCTGAATTTATTCACGAAATTGAGAAGAAATTTTATGTTGGATTCATCCAAGAAATTATTCAAGTGGAATATGGTGAAAATAGTCCTATATTATTCAAATGTAAGTGGATCGACCATCTGTAGTACAATTTGATAAGTATGGATTTGTATGCACAAATACAAGACAATTTTTATCAGAGACGAACAGACCACATGTTTCCCATCTTCAAATTAACAAATAATTTCTAATTGATGATGTAAGAGGCCTAGGATGGTCGTATTTAATTCAAACAAAGTCTCGTTCAAAACAAAAATTTATGGAAGTTGTTGATATAATGGCTGATGGGCAATATGTTAATTTACAAGAAATATTCAAAGAAGTGGATGAAGATGATGATGGAGTGTTTGAAGAAGAGATTTTGATTACCAATGAAGAGATTGGGAGAGAGAATGCATTGCATTTCATAAATGAGAATGGGCAAGAAAATCAAGCAGATGCAGGCACGAGTGATCAATATTCTGATCTTCCTAGAAATGCAAATGATTATGATGATGTTTTGTCACCTTAAGAGGTTAGCTTGTCACATAAAATTTGGTTATATGTATGGTGTAATTTATTATTGAATGTAATAAAGATCTAAGTATAGGTATGCTTATTCATTGTTGTTTTACTAATACATTTCTAAATGTAATCATCATTATTTTGTTGGTACATTGTATACACAACCTGTGATGTCCACTATTGATTTGAATTGCATTTATAGTTAGGTTCAATCATTATTCTTAGTTTTCTTACTTTGGTTGAAAATTTAAAATTAATTTTTGTTTAATTAGAATAAAATTTCTTGTATACATCCCACATGTTTTCTAGATGCAAACATATAATGAACATCTATGATTTAATAATACATACATATACATATATATATATATATATATATATATATATTAACATTAGGTGAACTAAGCCTCCTCATTACAAACAAATAAATGATCTCTTAGGTCTGACTAACACTGATAACTAAAACTGAGAGACTACAAAATTAGAAAATTGTTCAATGTTTTCAGTAAAATGATATCTAAAATACTGTATGAACATAATAAAATCCAATACCATGCTACCACAATAGTCAATAGAGGTATACACAAGATGGCGAGACATATAGGTCACTGTACAAATTCTTACCATAATACCGTGACAAACAAATATGAATAGTGTGGGGTGGCAGTTAGAACATGTTAACAACTAAAGTAAACTGTAGCCCCACAAGGGGTAAACAATGACACTATGGCATGGAGGTGAACAATCAATCAACCACTAAAATTAACCCATTGTCTCACAAGAGTCCAAAGGGGTGTGGACGGGGTGGAAGTATTGCTAACGCTACCATACCGTTACCCCACAATACTCTTGATATGATAGAGTGGTATGGTGATCAACAATCACTCAACTGCTAGAATTAACTGGTTGTCTCACGAGAGTCCAAAGGGGTGTGTGTAGGGTGGTGGTACAACTAACCATACCATACCACTACCCCACATCGATCTTGATATGGCATAGCGGTACTGAGGTACAAGTTGTCAAAACATTGAAATTGTCAGTGTCAATGATTACACCTCTAAACATGAGCTTTTTGATTTCCAAGATAAAAGGCATGTATTCAAACTTGAAATATGAAAATATTATGAAAATATTTTGCATGAATTGACATTAATAGTGAGGTGAATGAGGTCTTTGAGAAGGCCATAAAACAGGAACAAAAGTTGCAACAGGTAGCAAACTACAAAAAGAATGTGAATTCTAAATATGGATTTGGAAACAAGAAGTTCCAAAACAATAATAACTAGAGGGGTAACAACAATCAGTAGATAAGGAACCTAAAGAGAGGAACAAAATCTCAGGAAAAAGGAGAAGGAAACTTTGGTGGAAACAAGAAAGTTAATAATAATAACACCAACTTCTCTAATACCAGGAACATGACAGGTGGTCACCCAGGGCCATGAGGTGGATGTTACAATTGTGGAGGAGATGACTATGCCTCCAATTTCACTTAGCGTGCAGGAGGTCAGCAAGGAGGAAATGATCGGTGAGCACCACAACACCAGATTCATGCAATGATTGACAACCATCAAGCAGATTTTCAAGCTTCACCTATTCAGATGATGGGTAAGCTTTTTGGTCAATCGGTTTCCATTTTGATAGATACAGGAGCTACTAAATGCTTTATTGATCCTAAAGTAGTTGCTAAGTTACCTATTAGACTTGGTTATATGTCACATGCATGGATGGTTCAATATGGAAACCGAGCAGAGATAAGGGTAGATTTATGTCTATCTTACAACGATTTAGAGCTATTTGATTTCCAAACCCAAGTTAGCCTATATGTAGCACCGTTGGGTTCATATGATGTGATCCTAGGGATCAATTGGTTAACTGAGCACAAAGCTATAGTGAACTGTGAGGATAAGATTGTGAGTTGTCTTGATGATTTTGGAAAACCAGTTGAGATTTGTGGATCTCAAGAGCCTCTTGAGTTGAGACATATCTCAGACATGCAGCTAAAGAAAGCACATCGGAAATGATGTTCCATTTTTTCTATATTGGTGAGTGACTTGGATAATGTCCAACAAAGTCTAGAGGGCAATCCAGTTCTCAAGGAGTTCTTGGATATCTTTCTTGAAGAACTTACTGAGTTACCACCGAAGAGAGAATTTGATTTCTCGATTGAAATTTTACCTGGAACTGAGTCTCAATCCAAGGCTCTATACATAATGACTACTACAAAGCTATATGAGCTGAAGGTTCAATTGTAGGAGTTACTGAAGCAGGGATTTATTAGAGCAAGTGTATCTCCTTGAGGTGCACCGGTAATCTTCGTGAAGAAGGATGGGACCTTGAGATTGTGTATTGATTACAGAATGTTGAACAAGGTTACCATTAAGAATAGGTATCCTTTACCTAGGATAGATGAGTTATTTGATCAAATGAAAGGGGCCACAGTGTTTTCTAAGATTGATCTTAGATTAGGTTACCACCAGTTAAGGATTAGGGAGGAGAATATTCCAAAGATAGCCTTTTGAACTTGATATGGACATTACGAGTTCATAGTGGTACCTTTTGGTCTAACGAATGCCCCAGGGACATTCATGAATCTTATGAACAACATCTTTAGAGATTGTTTAGATGATTTTTTGCTTATATTCATCGATGATATTTTAATTTAATCTAAGACAAAAGAGGAGCATGTGAAGCACTTGAGAATAGTCTTGCAACGACTAAGAGATCGAAAGATATTTGGTAAGTTTTCGAAGTGTACTTTCTTTTAGAAGAAGGTTCACCACTTGGGTCATGTCATATCTGCCAAGGGAATCTCAATTGATCCTGCTAAGATAGAAGAAATTGTGGATTGGCCAACATCGTAGAGTGTTACTGAAGTTCGTAGTTTCATGGGGCTTGCAGGGTATTACAAGAAATATGTGGAAGGATTTTCTAGGATAGCAACACCTATTAATTCTCTTCAGAAGAAGGGAAGGAAATTTGAGTGGACTGAGAAGTGCGAGGAGGCATTTCAATTTCTAAAACAGAAGTTGACATCGGCACCAGTTTTGACTATACCAAATCCTAATGGGCACTTCATTGTGATTACAGATGCTTCAGGTGAAGGTGTAGGAGCTGTGTTGATGCAGGAAGGGAAAGTGGTTGCATATGAGTCCAGAAAACTGAAACAATATGAATTGAATTATGCGCCACATGATCTTGAGCTTGTAGATATTGTACATGGATTACAGATGTGGAGACATTATCTCCTAGGGAAACCATTTGAACTAAAGATAGATCATTTAGGACTTAAGTACATTTTTACACAGCCTAACCTCAATGCGAGACAAAGAAGGTGGCTTGAGTTCCTAAGTGAGTATGATTTTGGTATTGAGTATATCAAGGGAAAGGAAAACAAAGTTGCTGATGCTCTTAGTAGGAGAAGACATCTCTCTACTATGCTGACCACAAGGTAAAATTTGAGACAACAAGTGTTGCATCATCTTCCAGCAGATGAGCATTATGAGAGGGTCAAGCAAGCCATAGAGGCAGATCCTTTAGATCACAGATTTGATGGATATGTGATGGAGTATGATGGTATTTTGAGATATCAGGGAAGGATGTTTATCCCTGAGGGTGGAGACTTGAGGAGGTTGATTCTAGAGGAAGTACATGATGCACCTTACTCAGGGCATCCAGGAGTTACGAAGATGGTAGCAGAGTTGAAGACTTTTTATTTTTGGCCTAAGCTCAAGAAAGATGATATGGAGTATGTGGCTAGATGTTTGGAATGCTAGCGGGTCAAGGCTAAGCATGTGCATCTATCATGAATTTTGTATCCCCACGATATACCTGAGTATAAGTGGCAAGTAATCAGTATGGATTTTATGCAAGGATTACCTTTGAGCAGGAATATGCATGATACCATCTTAGTAGTCGTTGATAAGCTAATGAAGGTTTCACATTTCATACTTGGGAATCTGAAAGATGGATCATTGACACTTGCGAAGAAATTTGTGCAAGAGATATTTCGATTGCATGGTGTACCCGAGACCATTATATCGAATAGGGATACCAGGATGACATCTAGGTTTTGGACAACACTGAATGCAACTTTAGGAACTAAATTGAATTTTAGTTTTGCATATCACCCACAAACTGATGGTCAAATAGAAAGGGTCAATCAGTTTGTTGAGGATCTATTGAGGATGTACTGCATGGATCAATAGTACAAGTGGGAGGAATATTTTCCATTGGTTGAGTTTGCTTACAACAACTCATTCCATGCATCGTTGGGTATGACACCTTTTGAGGCACTTTATGGACGAAAGTGTCGCACACCCATCAGTTGGGATAGGATGGAAGATAGGATCATCATTGGTCCGGATATGCTTAAGGAAATGGAAGAGTAAATGAGGTTGATCAAGAGTAGGTTGAAGGAGGTAGTTGATAGACAAAAGAGCTATGCTGATAGAAATAGGACTTTCAGATAGTTTACTACGGGAGATAAAGTCTTTTTGAGGGTTAAGCCTCATAAGAGCTCTATCTCATTTGGGAAATTATCAAAGTTGGCTCCGAGATTTGTGGGACCCTTTGATGTACTGGAAGTCATTAATCCAGTTGCTTATAGACTAGCATTACCACCTGCTCTAGCTCGACTCCATAATGTATTCCATGTTTCTTTATTGAAACCATACCATCCTGATGCATCTCATATACTTGATTGGCGTTCATTACAGGTACAGGATGTAGGGGTGGTGCTAGTGGAGCCCATTCGAATCCTAGACAGGCCTAGCATTAAGCTACGTAACAGGGATAGTACTCAGTACAAGGTATACTGGGACCAGTATACTGAGGATAGTGCTACATGGGAGGATTCTGAGATGATTGACCATCATTTTCCTCATTTTCTTTCTTAGATTAGCATTTTCTTAATGAATGAGATACTTGATACTCTGGTTTTTGATTCACATGTTGTGAACTTGGATAGTGTGGATGCTACTATGAATTGCTTATGCTTATGTTTTGAGAACTATGATGTTAGTTATTATTTCATTATGATTGAGATACTATGTTTTATTGATTGAGATACTATGTTTTACTGAATGAGATATTATGCTTATTGATTGATTAATAAGACATCGGGACGATGTCTCTTCCAAGAGGGGAAGGATGTCACGTACTAATTTTATCAATTATTAATCATGAGATTTGCATGTTTATGATAGATGATTATAAAATAATGAAATTGAAATTGAAATTGAAATGCAAATGAAATGATTTGAAATTTATTATTATGAAATTCGGGGATTGTCATTGCCGATGAGAATTTGAGTGCAAGTCAACGCAAGAATAGGTGAACAAGAATGAAGGCGAGAACATTGATCAGGTAGAGTCGTTTTAGCCATTAGACGTTAATAAGGATCATGAAATCTCACACACCACTTAGTTATTATAATGTGTTTTCGCGATGATTATTATTTGATTTTTTTTAATAAGTTTATCTGATTGCTCAAATTTATGTGAAAATGAATATGTTTGTTTTGAAATGGAAAGATTGATTATTTGCAAAAAGTTTAGCCAATTTGAGTATATTATGTTATTGTGTGGAAAGAAAAATTTAAATCCTTTTGAAAACTAAAATATTGTTGTTATATATATAAGAGGATAAATTGATTTTATTTAAATAATTAATTCTTTATGTAAATCTTTTCTATTTAGTTGAAAATAATGATGCTTTTTAATTCTAAATTATTAGAATAACCATAAAAAGAAATATATATGTTTAAATTATAATATATATTAAATTTGGTTATTTAATGGAAATTAGAAGAAATAAATGAAATGCATTTTTAAAATTTGAAATGAATTGAAAACAATAGTAAACAATTTTAAAACAATTACCTTTCAATCAATTTCACATGCAAACGAAGAGATAGAACTCTGAGTTATGGCCACCATTGCTGGAAATTTGGCATAAATTCTGGATAGACTTTATTGAAGACTCCACCTTATGCATGTTAATGAGGAGGGGGAAAGAAAAAAAAAATCTTATGAATACATGCACATCTGAGAGAGAGAGAAATCCATTTTTGGAAACAAAGGAGTTTTTGTCTGAGATACTAGAGAACTCATGCACAATTTTGAGAGAGAGAGCTTTAGAGGATTACAAATATATCATATATCCCTCATGCACGTGGGAGGAAGGAAGAGGGAAGGCGCAACAAGTAGAAAGGAGTGAAAGGAGGTACGCATGTGAGGAGAGGAGGCAAGGCGCGACAAAAGGAAGAGAGGTACACATGTGAGGAGAGGATAGGGTGCGACTAGTAGGGAAGGGAGATACAAAACATAATTCTTCCCTCCAACATATGCAAGAAAGGAAGAAGACAGAGGAAGTGTGCGGCCAACAAGAAGGAGGAGAAGAGAAGAGAGGCGCGTGGGAAAAGAAAAGAAAAGTAGACAAAAAAAAGAAAGTGCAGGGAGACAGAGGGAATTCAAAATAGAAATAAAATGCTCACATAAATAGAAGGGGAAAATAGACAGAGGTCTACATTGCAGAGAGGGAAAGAGAAAGACAGTCAGAGAGCAGTTACAAGAAATATATTCACAGGAAGAACAAAAAAACAAAGATTTATTGCCAAATTCAGGAAAATACACAACTACAGGAGATTAACAGGTAAGCTCATTGATATAAAACATTTACCCGTCTTAGAAACAATGAATGCTTGAGTTATTGAATTCTTTCGCAAAAACAGTAAAAAATGAGAACATATTGTTGTTTTTACCAAATTTAGAAGAAAATCAAACACCAGACCATATTTTTATTAAGAGAAGAACGATCTTGAATAGAAAACAATAAGAGACAATAGATTTCTTTATTTAGAGAATTTTGTTTTAGCATATTAAAAGATTTGCACAGAAAACAGTATGTTTTAGATATATTTCAAATATAAACATTTAGTAAAGATTGTCACCGGAAACAACATGTTTTTAGATTAAAAAAATCATGAAAAGAAAACTACATTCGTTAACTATACAAACAAAAAATTGGAAATTGCAAGAAAAGAACATGGAGATATTAAAATATCAAAGATTAAAATTATTGAATGTTTTTCCATAATGATAAGATTAAAATAACTTTTGTGTATTTAAATATGCTTGAAAATTAAAAGTGGATTTTGATAATTCTCAAGGAATGATTCTAATTTTTTTTACGAAACAGAAGTAAATGTGAGGTTTTTACGTTTTTTGAAAAAATATTATTTTAAGGGAAATATGAAAAACATAAAAGAAAGAAAGTAAAATTAAAAATATAAATTACTTTGAAATGAAATGAATTAATAAGAGGATTATATTGAAATGTAATTAAATTTTATGATTAAATGAACCAAAAGAATGTGTGCTCATTTAGTATTGTTTTAAACATAGTTACGAGACTCGCCTGGAAGTGCCAAAACTTGGCGAGTCCCGAGCCGAGCACACTTGGTCGGGTCTTGGGAGCCCGGATGCGGACGTGGTCGAGTCCTGCCGAGTCTTGGCCGGACGCGCCAGACTCGCCGCTTCTCGGAGAGTCCCAAGCCCTGGACGCGGCCGGTGACAACAGGAGCAAAAGTGAACAAAAAAACATAAAATTTGATGTTTTAAGTTTGTCTTTTTTTGTGTTATATTATCTCCCCAACCCTAAAAGCAACCTCATTTCATTCATTTGGAAAAATAGGAGGAGAAGAGAGAGTTGTGAGGAAAATAGGAGGAGAAGAGAGGGCAACCAACAAGCTGTTGAAGACAAATACAAGGCCACATACCATTTGGGAAGCTTCATAACAGCAAGGAGGTGCATTGAGAGCTCATTACCAGTGATTGGGAGGAGTTTGCATTGCATTCCAAGCCAAATATAAGAAATAAGTTTGATTTTTATTGGTTTTTTTTGTGTTTTTTTAACAAATAATTCATTGTAATTTGAAAAATAATTGTTTTTTTTAGTTTGTAAATTTTTTTTACAAACCCTACTTGCAATATAAATAATTTTATAAACCCTACTTTTTATTGTAGCCACATTCATTTGCAAATCAAAACATATTATTATTTTCACAATGTCTCAAACCCCAGGTAGAAAAGACCCTGCTTGGAAACATGTTGAAATCTTTGCCGGAATGAAAAAAGGGGAAGCAAAATGTAAATACTGCAAAACAATATATCATGGAGGCATAAATCGATTAAAATACCATATTGCATGCATACCCATCCATGATGCAACGGGATGCCCTATAGCACCTCCTGAGGCTGTCCGTGAAGTGCAGGTGCAATTAGAAACTTTTGAATTGCAAAAAGAGATGAAAAAAAAATAAAAGCATGAATTGGTGAGTTTGGGAGTTGGAAATGGACTTGGTGCTATTGGAGATGCTTCTTCCATGCCTCCATACCGTCCTAGTGCTAGTGCTTGTGCTAGTGGTATTACTTCTGCACCAGCTATCCCTGTGCATACTCCTACTGTTGGTGGCACTAGTACTGCTAGTGGTAGTGGTAGTGGTAGTATTATTGGTCCTAGAGTTCGTAAATCTAGGGTGGACTCATATTTTGTACCACGCTCTACTCCTGGTTCCCAACCGTTGCTTGAGAGCATGGGTTGGAACAAGGATGTACATGATGCAGCAAAAAAGACAATTGCAGACTTTTGGTACTACTGCACCATTCCCTTCCATGTAGCCAAGTAATTCTTTTTTGTTTAGTTGTTTTAAAATTTATTATTTTAGAATCTAGATGTATCTCATTATCGAATTCAAATTTAGTGTAGTTAAAATCTTAAAACTTTTCATTTTACAATACTTATGTAAGTAACTTATTAATTTATTTATGACATGTTTTAGGTCACCTTTTTGGCAAAACATGGTTGATGCCATAACCATATGTGGGTCGGGGTTCAAAACCTCTTCTGAAGATGAATTAAAGTGCCCACTTTTGAGTCAAAAAGTGGCAGATGTGAAAACACAATTAGAGGAGCAGCGTGAGCAGTGGAGGAGGATTGGTTGCACCATCATGACTGATGGTTGGACTGATAGGAGAAATAGGACGTTGCTTAATTTTATAGTGTCCTCCAGAGGTAATTGTACTTCCCTCAATGCATTGAAATTTGAATTTGATTTAGTGATTAATAATTTAATATGGCTGATTTTTGTTTTTAAATTTATTGAATAACTGGTTTTCCTTATTCTTTCAGGTGACACCGTTTTCATTAAGTCCATTGATGCTTCTGCCCAATTCAAAAATGCCACATATCTGTGTGAGGCTATAGAGGAGGTGATAGCTGATGTGGGGGAAGAGAATGTAGTGCAAGTGGTGATAGATAATGCAGCAAACTATGTTGCTGCTGGTAGATTATTGATGGAGAGGCACCCTACTATATTCTGGACTCCATGTGCCGCCCATTGCATTGACCTCATGATGGAGGATCTTGGCAAGCTCCCATGGATCAAAACATGTGTGGATGCAGGTAGAAACATTTGCAAATTTATATACAATCACACATGGGTGCTTAACCTTATGAGGCAATACACGGGGTTGAGGGAGTTGTCTCGTCCTGGCATCACTAGGTTTGCAACTAATTTTATCACGTTGCAATCCTTGATTCGGTCAAAGGCAGCCTTAAGGCGCATGTTTGTTGGTGAGGAGTGGTCTTCCTCATCGTTTTCTACAAGCACTGCAGGGATTGGTGTGGCCAATTGCATTTTTGATGAGCAAGGGTTTTGGACACCAGTGGAGGAGATTGTGAAGGTAAAATTTAATTCTTTATTATGTTTTAATTTTTAATCATATCTTTTATTTGTTTATTTTCATTCACACTTATTTGTGAAACATGTTTGCACTTTGCAGTTTATTGAGCCCTTGCTAGTTCTCCTACGAGTTGTAGATGGGGAGAAGCCCGCATTGGGATACATATATGAGGGCATGGATAGGGCCAAAGAGGCCATTAGATCAATCTATGCTGGAGTTCAGGATAAGTATTGTCCCATTTGGGAGATCATTGATAGGAGATGGCAAAACCAACTTCATAGGCCCATCCATGCAGCCACATGTTTCCTAAATCCGGCCTTCCAATTCCGCCGTGATATCTGTGGAGATAGAGAAATTCTTAGTGGGCTCTACTCGATGATAGAGCGGATGTTGCCCGCTGTTACTACACAGATAGTGCAGGAGATAGATGTCTTCAGTAAGGCACACGGAGACTTCTTTGCACGTCAAATGACCATAGATACTAGGACAACATTACTACCAGGTAAAAATATATTTAAGGGCATAATTGTCATCTTTTTATATTGTATTTTATTATTAAATGTTGAACTTGAAACTTGAAATGAGATTGATTTTGTTTCTTTTTCTCATCTCAGATAGCTGGTGGAGGTTGTTTGGTTCTGATGCACGGAACCTGCAGAATATTGCCATTCATCTATTGAGCCAGCCATGCAGTTCATTTGGTTGTGAGTGCAATTGGAGTATGTTTGAGCACATACACTCCAAGAAGCGCAATAGATTGAAAGTGGAGAGGATGAATGACTTGGTCTATGTTCATTACAACCTTCGGCTTAGATACAGGAAGCGTTTTGACCACGGCAACACCCCGATCAATCTAGATGAGGTTGATCCACAGTCTGAGTGGACCAATAAGGCTATAGATGCAGTCTTTAGTGACGGGGACCTTGATTGGGTGGACCAGGCAGAGAGAGAGGCTGAGGTTGTAGCCATGGCTAAGGAGGAGGCTAGAGCACGAGGAGACATAGCTGCTGTTGGTGAGAGTGGCATGGAGACTCAGACAGAGGCAGAGACTATGGCTATAGCTGGAACATCATCCAGGAGCGTTAGACGCCTTCGTAGGAAGGATGTTGGCTCCACTATGCCATAGAGTCATAGAGTCATAGCTATTGTTTTGATATTTCATATTTGTATGGAACATTTGATGTTATGGATTTCATATTCCATGACTTTTGTATACATTTGACTAGTTTTATAATCTATATATCTAAGTATGCTATTTCCTTCAGTAGCTCAACTACAATTTGGGTACTTTATACTTATGTGATCGTTGTATACTTGTGTATGTGATCAAATTTGATTTTATTTGTGTTGTATTCAATAAAGGGTGCTTGAAACAAGTTTTAAATCCTTAAAAATCTCTAAATTTCTAGGTTTTTTTCAACTTTTTTTCATTTTGCCGAGTCTGCACTGAGTCCGAGTCCCGAGTCAAGTCGCCCTAGCCGAGTCCGAGTCTCGTTACTATGGTTTTAAATGTACTTAGTTACATACTTGAGATACACCTTCCTTGTTTTATTTTAATTTAAATATGAACTTAATGTTATTTGTGATTTAAATTTGTGAAATTACTGCAATAAAGCTGTATATGCTTAAAAATAAAAGTGCAGTTCATGTGATTGGGAAAGATAATATTTATTTTGAATGGAACCATGCATGCTTGATAAATGAATGTGCATGAAATGTGTTTGGAAAGTTTCCTTTTGGGATGGGTGTCAAATATGGGTTTATAGAGAGGGTAGTTTTGCTTTTCCAAAACTACTATTATTTGTCGTGCATGACATTTTACTTGGCCAAGTAACTTAAGGACCATTGAAATAGATAGAATGAATAACTCTTTACCATATCCTAGTATTGAACTTGCTTGTTTCTTAAATGAATTAGAAAAATGAAAATGCTTGTGGATTTACTAGTTATACTAGGCACGCATCAGATTCCATCTTGCTTGTCGACTTCTTTTTGCTAAGAGATTCATGCAGGGTCGGGTATTCTTTGAATGACTAAGGAATTCCGGGGAAGCATAAGCTTCGAGGTTGGGCGGAAAAAGCGCCTGATCCTTGTTCTCATCTTCATGTTTGAAGATATGCTATTGGATTGAAGATCAAATGAAGATTTCTTCTTATATATATTATATTTCATTATTGTATGATTATTGTAGAACTTAAGGTGACAAAATGCCTAAGTCTTGAATTGTAAACTTTCTTTTACAATGCTTTTGTATTATAAATGTCGTGAAAGATGACAAGTATTTATGAATGTAATTGGAAGTATTATGAATCTTATTGTAGACTTTAAGTCGATGTTTTGGAATCTTTTGGATTAAAGTAATTTATTTGAATGGAGTTATGATATTTTATGGAATGGAAATGAAATTATTAAAGGAATTATAGTTTATTTGGAATTAAAGAGTTTCGCTACATATTTTTTTGAGAAAGATATATTTATAATCTATAGACAAAATGTCACAAATCACTAGTTTGCATCATCTTCAAATTCCTCACGGTTTAGCCGCTATAGGTGCCCAAAAGTGAAGATTTAGTTAGAAAAAATCTGTTTAGTGTCCAGTTGGCCAAAAATTATAAACTTGTATTGTAGGATCACCCCTATAATTATACTAATTTTTTCACCCTATTGTGGTTTTGGCTAGGAAATTTCAAGAAATGCAGATTTTTTTAACTCAAAAAGGTTTGATCCATAGGTTAAATAGACTTTGGCCCTAGCTAGAGATTGAGATCTCTAGATCTTTGAGTAATAGCATCTCATTATAGAAAGAAAAAATTACCCTTATGCAAAGGGTTTCTTTGTGATTTCTTTTCATTTTGTCTATGATTGAGACATCATCCTTAATAGTCTCTCTTGGTATTGGGTAAAAAATGCCCTCCTCCTTAAGCCTTGGGTTCCCTCATTTAATCATCTCATAGATTCTTTCATTCAAATACTATTTTGGATTCACCTCTTGAATGGAGTAGCCTCATTTAATCATCTCATAGTTAACTACTATTTTAGACTCACCTCTTGAATTTGTCACTCCAATTTTTGTGTACTTATTGTTATATGGGCATAGCTAACTCCTTGAAGAATTTTATTATAGTGGATAATTCCACTACCTTGTTCTCTCATGCCACCTATGCTCATATTATCTTAGAATTGGACTTGTCCTCACGTCTCCTAGTGGAGGTTGTTTTATAGGTTGGTGATAGCTCTTGGAGCTAATTTTTTGATTAAGAAGAAATCCCATTTTGATATCGACGATTCTTTACTATTGGTCACTTGGATTTTCCTCACTTGAAGGTTTCATGTTCCTCCTCTTGGTGGAAGAATTCTCATCAATAAAATCTCACTATGAACATTGCTGATGTTGAATCTAATTTTAAGGATTTTGATTCTCCTAATAGTGTTGCAACATCAATTCTTAATCCTCTTGTGTCATTGATTGTTGATGATTCACTTTTGGTTTTTGCGGGTTTTCTGGGTGTGTCTCTTGTTGCTTACATGGTTTCTCGATGATGATCTATATCCTCGACTTGCCTTCTCTCTCATGTGGTGTCCCCTATTGGTACCATGGTGAGGGATTCTCCTCTCCCAACCCCTTTCTCTAGGGGTGATGATAATGATTTTTCTGGGACTATTGTTCAATGAAAGAAGAAAGTTCTTTGAAAACATGTGTCATAGTCTAATGCCCCAATTAAAGGTGTGCAACTATTTAGGTCTTATTATGCAATTATCCAGTTTTTCTTTCTATTGGTTGATTGTTGCAAATACTGTTGTAAAAGGTTCTAGCCATTGTAATAGCTTTTTATATTTTGTGTTTTGTTGGTGGGTTTGAGTTGCTTAGTTGTAACTATTTTTGGAAGCTGGTTTTGTTTAGTCAAAATCTTTATAAAAGGGTTGGGTACCTTTTTAAAACCCTACTTAATTAATAAAATTTATTCTACAAGTATGGAATGTCTATTCTTGTAATATCAATGTATTGGACTACTATTGGGTTAAAAGCTAAAAGTATATAAACATTAGTTTTAAGCTAATTGGAAGCTAAAACGATGGGTCAAAGTGGAAATAGGATCAAGAAAATATAGGAATGACATGTAGAGGGAAAAAGAGGTCAAAACAAGGTTAACAAACATGAAATGGGAAATGAATAAAATGATCACAAAATATAGTAACTAAGTTGCTAAGTATGTAATTTTAATGATAGAAATTACATACTTAGCAACTTAATTACTATATTTTATAATTTTTTTAATAGTGTAGAAATAAGGTTTTTCTTGCATTCTTTTAGATTAAGTAAAGATTGTTGTCTTGGAATGCCACTCTTATCAATGGGAAAAAGCAAGAGAATATCACAAATTACCTTCTAGAAAAAACTTATCTCTAATGTCATTTTATATACTTTATAATCAATTCATCTACTAAAATTAATCGTGTTAATCCACTTATTTGAAGCTAGAGTTTGATTCTAAGATTGGCGAATAATTGAAAACTCTATGGATAGGAGCCTAGTTGATGAGATAGTGCACATCACTAACAATACATTTGATTTTCTCACATCTTTCAACATAATTTATTTTCTTTGAATGACTTAAGAATTTCCAAAGGAGAGTGTGGGAGTGAGTAACTAAGGAAACATATTAGCTTGAAGATAGTCTTGCATAGGGAAGAGTTGGCTAGTTCATTCATGTTAACAAGAGCTCTTATATATACACTATCTAACTATTTATTATATCTCTCTATAGCTTCCATTGCATGTAGTATATATACATTCCTAATATGACTCTCAATAAGGCCCTTAACAATGCCTATATCTTGAAAAAAGTTCATCATAATAAAAAAAAAATGGTAGCAAGAAAATAAACTCTAAGATTCTTTCTCCAACAAGTTGAACTTCACCACAATCAAAATTACATTTTTAATTATTAAAGAGTTGTAATTTGCCTCCATTCTACTTGTATTCAATTTACTTGTCTATTTTAACTCCCATCTCAACTAAAATCTCTAGATTCTTAAATTAATCTTGGTGCCACTATAAGTTATACCTTGGTCTAAAATTATATTAAAGAGATTATATAATGAACAAGAGACGCATTTGCGTCAATTGTCAATTGTCAATCATGGGATGTGCTTGGTTGTTTGAAACATTTAGTTAATAAAAGCAATTAGGGGTGTAATGTGATTGCTTGCTGTTGTATAATATTATTATTATAGTTTAATGTAGCAAAAATAAAATAAAATTCAATGATACAAATATATGTTATCATAATAACTCCATATATATATTTCTTATCCTTTTGATAATGTGATGTTTATATAATTTTTTTCTTACTAAATTATATTATTACATGTATATTTTTAAAAATCTCAATCTTACTATTTAAGGTAGATGGGTAGATTTTATTAAAATATTACTTATAGATAGATAAATTTTACTTTGATATTTATTATAGATAAATAAATTTTACTGTAATATTCAATATACATTGCTAATTAAATATAAAATATGCATTGAGTGTGCTCACATTTATTTAAGCTTTGAAATATTAATTTTAGATAGATAAATTTTATTTTGATATTTATTTTAGATAATAAATTTTATTTAATACACACTGTAATTAAATATAAAATATGCATTGAATGTGCTCACATTTATTTAAGCTTTGAAATATTAATTGTAGATAGATAATTTTTATTTTGATATTAATTATAGATAGATAAATTTTATTGTGATATTTAATACACTGATAATTAAATATAATATATGCATTGAGTGTACTCACATTTATTTAAAAAGTTTTGAAAATCTTATCATTAAGTAAAATATGAAAAATACTACCTCTAAGTCAACATTTTAATTTTATTATGATGTATGTAATAGTGCTCATATCATTCAAGTCATTAATAAGTTGGAAATTTAAGTCAATGAATTAAATGCATTGTATTGCACATAATTTAGAAAAAATAAAATTGTTAATTTTTATAGTGACTATTCAAACATGAATCAATAGAAAGAAAGATAAAATATATTTTAACAATTTTAAAATACTCCATTAGATGGTTTATTTGGAAGATATGGAATATTTTTTTGGGTCATGCGCAGGCTGCTGATTACCTGGGCATAAGAAATCTTGTGAATTTGACATGTGAAGGTATAGCAGGTTTGAATGAATGAATTTTAATGACGTCCATAAGACCATCAGTCTATGAGACCCAGTGTTAGAACTTTAACCATTTTCAAGTTTTTTTCCATGTCCATCCTCCTATTAAATATCTTGACCAGGAAACCAGCAGTTTTGAGGAGCCTAATCTCCTTAAAGAACTCATTTAGAGCTCAGTTTTGAAGAAAGTTAAAAGCGTGCTGAGGAGGAGGAAGCTGTGAAGAGAGATTTCATATCATAAATGATTTTAGCCCTCAGGAGGAGGAACCTGTAAGGAGAGATTTGGTTTATGTTTTTGTGCCGTATAATCAGAATCAGATTTGACTTAAACAATTTAATTTAGTTCAGATCAGCTTTAATGCCAAAGGTAAATAGGCAGTTTTAAGCTCAAATAAAAGTGAGATGTGAGTTAATTACAAGTTGATATGCCACTGATTTTAAGATGTTGGATTGTAAGGTATCGTTAAGCTATCATTGATTTGTTTTATTTTTAATTCTATGCCCTAAGTTGATTGCATTTTGTAATAAGATGATTTATATAGTTTGATGGCTTTGAGCCAAATAATATGTTATCTTAAGATTCGATGCCCTGATAAATGGAGCTGTATTGCCTGCTGATACAACTCTCTTTCTGATCAAAATTATATTGGGTGTAAGACTGGGGACATGGCAGATGTTTTCGCCATATCTTTGCTGATTGAGGTAATATTCAAGTTCTTAGAGAATAAAATTTATGTGATGATTTATCAAGAAAAAATTATGTAGTTTTAATTCAATCTTTAATGACCAAAATTTCATGAGTGGGTTAACAAGAACTTGTCTTGCATGAAGATGAAGGGTCCGTTTAATACATTTAATCTAGATGATATTCATAGGAATTAGGAATGAGTTCCTTCAAAACTTCTCAAGAGATTTCTCATCTTAATAAGGTTCTATTTCGAGAACACTTAATCATGGAGTTTTCCCTCTAATCAATGTAAACCTGGTAGCAAGCTAAGTGGACTTGATTGTGTGAAAAATATATGATTAAACATATTTGATCCAATTTATTACTAGGATCTAGAAAGTCTTTGTGCTTAATCAATATGAGCATCACCTACATGCAATGAATTAGAAAATGGATCATTTATGATCATGGGAGATGACTTCTTATGAATATTGCTCATGTATATTGATGAATGAAGATTGATCAATGAATATTAGTCATGTAATGTGGTCATGAGACCACATTTTAACCTTGAAAAATCAGTACATAATTTGATACAAATTGTTGAAGACACAACAAACATGCAATGTAGATGTAAATTCTAATGTGTCAATGAACTAATATCTTATAAAGATGTGACTAAATAGACTCTCTTTAATTTACTATATCTTTGTGTGATTTTATTATTTACAATTTTCTAGATTTTGTGATAACGAATTAAAAAGAAAATCCTTAATAAATGTCCATAGTTGTTGAATTCAACTTTTTGGCATGCAAGTCACGTAGTAACACCAACACAGAGGTCATGATTTCAAATTTTAGAAGAAATTGGTTTCTTAGATCCTTAAGAGGTCCTAATTCTAGATCTAGTGGTTACACTGAATCATAGGTGAATGTATTTTACTTCATTTTTTCCATCCTCTTCCCTATACTATTTTTTGTGCATAGACATGACCACCCACCCAATGATCAGCCCCAGTCTCCTAAACATTGAAGAGTCGGATATCTGCATTCTAGCATCCTCATTCTTGCATTCACACACGACCTCCATAATTCCTCTTAAAGCCATTGATTTGCAATTTTCTTACCATGATGACCTTCCTATATCCCATTTATGCTTTTGCAGTCTGCTCTATGAAAATCTGCGAATATCAAAGTACCTGGAACAAGATCTACATACACCACCCAAAAGGGCCATCAAAGGGCTTAGCCACCTCTGCAAAAACAAATATTAGGGGAGAGGACAGTCTGGAGATTCTCCACTGTCAGCATCAGATTCAAATTCAGCTTTATTGTTCGAACCGATAGGAATTTGATCGACGAGGTCCATATCAGATTTTCGTAGACATCTCTTATTATGAAATTGATTCTCGATCTTCCCAGATTATCCTTGGATTGACCATCAAAATGTAGTTTGAGCCTACTGCTTGGCAACCTGACCACTTTCTCTTCTCTTCCCAATTAGACAGAAATTGAGACCCATTTGAGAATATGAGACCACTCCAGCACTTCATTAAGGTGTCCTCCCAATGGTTGAATGTTTCTTTTCTTTAAGACTTTCCGTGAGAGTTCATTCTATTAGGATTTTCAATTTTTCTACGGGCATAGCCACGTCATTTCAATACTTTGATTTCTCTCCTTCCAAATATGTCACTATTTAAATATTTGTATTAGATAATTCTACACCACAAGTTGTCTGGAGAGGAGTACATCTTTCAAACGATCTTGGCTCCAAGCACCTTATTGTGCTTCCTTAGATTTTTTATCCCCATATGGTCCAGTCTGACTAGGTCCCAATGAACCAGTATAATTTTAGTATCATTGGAATCCTCCCATAGGAGTTTCTTTAGTGTGCTATTAAGTTTTGTAGAGACATGGTTGGTGAGTTCCAAACATGACATAATGTAGATAGGAATTTCCGCAAGGATGACGTTTATCATTGCGATCCTCCCCATAAGGGTCAACAATCTTCCTTTGAAAACTGATGCTCCAAGATATTTATATGGGATGGAATCAATAACAAAACCCAACACTTCTTCTATTTTATTTTGTATTTCCCTCTTTTTGTGAAAGAAGTAGATTTTGGATTTCTCATTGTCTTAAAGCCTCCACACACTCTTTGAAAGTTTTCTTAATCATATTGGCCTTTATAATAGTCACCTCCCCATATAACACAATATCATCCATGAATTGGAGATGAGTGGTAGTAATTAAATTTTTATAGTGATGATGCCTTTCCATAAGCCTTACCTTCTAGTTTCGATCAATTGTTCTATTGAGAGCCTCCACCGTAATCACAAATAGGAATGGTGAGAGTTGGTCTCCTTGACTTAGCCCATTAGTACTAGTGAAAAATCCACAATGATTATGATTAACTAGGACAAAGCTATTGAAATGCAAGAGAACATGTTTATCTACCCTTCTTCAAACTTGAATTGTTTCATCACTTTGATTAAGAATCTTCATTTAACCTTGTCATATGCCTTACTCATATCAAGCTTGACCATCATTCTCTTCTAGTGAGATCATTTTCCACAATAATATTGTCTGCAATCTCTCTACTAAGGGTGAAACCACTTCGATTTAATGATATTATTCTATCTAGAGTTGTTTCTAGTCTATTGGTCATTACTTTGGTGGATATCTTATAGATAGTGTTGCAGAGGGATATCAGCCTATAATCTGTGAATGAAGAGAGCTCAGATTTTTTAGGATCAACAAGATAATAGTGTTGTTAAAATCCCTTATGGATTTTTTTTTCTTGCTGAAGCACTCCACTATATGCCCCACTATATATGATGTCGGTAATCCGTTTGGCCTAAGGGGATTTATCGAGATGAAGGTCGAATTCCACTTTCCTTATTTCCTCCTTTGAGAATTGAGCATTGAGCGTGTGTTTTCATCCCATGTGATGATCGGGAGATATTCACTAGAATCAACTCTATTTAGTCGGTTTGAACCAACTACAAGGGCCAGTAAATTTTGAAAGTACCCCACTTCCTCCTTTTAGATCCCTTCGACCGAGTTTATGTCTGTTCGATTCAAGTCCTTGATTGAAAATATTTTTCTTTGGTCTCTTCTAATCTTTGCCATGTTATAAAAAATAGGTATTTCAATCCCCCTCTAAGAGCCATACTTCTCTCAATTACGCCCGCCAAAATTCTTCCTCTTATCTTTTTTTCTCTACAAGATCGACCAATAATTCCTTTTCCTTTTTATAGTCTATCTGATACATCTCATATGCAAATACTCTCTCATTGAGATTACTGAGCTCCTCTTATATTCTCACCTTTTCTTCAAAAATGCTTGGCCACATCCTTGGCTAAATCTAGACTGGTTAAAGTAGCATTAGTTCTTATATCAGTGCAATATACTAAGCTATTATTGACATGTGTGCAATACTATAATAAAATACAAAGAAAGATTATAGAACCTGTAGAGAAGTGTTGTTAGATATCAGTTCATACATGATTGAAAGGCTATTTGGAATTCCTACCTTCCCAAGGTATGAAGCTATTGATATTAAAAAAGCATTGATCATTATGAGAAAGAGAATGTATTGTGCCTTAATTTCAGCAATAACCAACTCTTGTTTAACCCCAAGAAATTGGCAATGAAGATGAAAAAAGTGCAACATAGAATGAGTTCAGAGAATATGCCACTTGGATTAGATCACACTTCTTAGCAAGGTTTATGGGTAACCTCATGCTAGAGACTTGCATAACTAGATGTGTTACTATATCCTAATAATTTCTTTTGACAAGAAGATAGACTAGGCCGCAATAATTAGTGACACATTATATGACTAGTTGATAGACGTGTTGAAGATGTTTCCTTTCTTTTTACAGTTGTGATAGTGGAGGGCTCTTTGACCTTCTTGGGTTCTTTCTTCTAGGGTTTGGGTTGTGGAATCTCCATCATGGGAAGAGGGGAAGCAAACCATAATTTTGAGCATACAATTACACAGGCTCCTCTAACCTCTATAGTTACATCTTCTTCTGTGGAGCAAACCATATTATTGATTGACTTGTTGAAGATACTTTTCCCACTATAATTCCACGGCCAGTCTATTGTAACCCTTCATCACGACCTTGCATTCATCTTCAAAATTGGACCATTGGTCTCCCAAGGCAGGTTCATGTTTGTAGAATGAGTCGATGACCTTGTTGATTTTCCCAATTGGGTCAAACTTGGCCTTGGGGTCATTACATAGGTTCATTGTCAATAATGCCACATTAAATAGGGATGGTTAGTTTCTAGACCCTAACTTGGTCTTATTTTTATTGCTATATAATGGAGAGAAGACCTAGAAGCACTAGGAAATAGGGTAATAAAGAAGGCAATAAAGGAATACCATTGTATTAGTGATGAAGCCAATTTGGCTCATGGGATTGAGTTAGAAGTAAATGAAGACCTACTCATGTGCGATGATTATATCCCAATATTGTAGAAATTAAAAGTTGCATCTATAGAGGAGCTAATAAAGTCAATTGTGATTGAAGAGGATGACCAAGATAAACTCAAACAATTCTTGAATGTTGGATAATTGATGGTCAAATTTTTGAAGAAATGCAAAGATAAATTGAACAAGAATAAAGGAATAGTCGACCAGGCTATGGTAAGGATAGAACAATTTATCAAAAATGTGAGTTACATATTTTGAGAAATCTTGTCCTTAGTAAAATATCCAACAAATATAATTGGTGAGTTGAAAAAGTCCTTACATGATCTAGTTTCCAAAGGGTCCATCAATCAAATGATGTAGAAAAAGGCATACATTCAAAACTTCCAAGAAAAGTTAATTCCTTTTAATGAGTTACAAGAAAAGCTATAGAGTTCCACCTTTTCACAAAGGATTAAGCTACAATATCGCAAATGATTGAACATGAATTAATTGACTGAAGTCATTAACATTGCCTTTTCCCCATTTTCAATTGATGATTATGTCAAGAATTTTTTTGATAGGTAAATAACTACTAAGAGGCAACACCTATTGTATTAATTTTCAAAACAATTATAGTAAGAATTCAGTATAGTGACTCATCCTGGATTACAACACATTTGTGATTTTTCCCACCCTTTACATCCTTGCACATCCTTGCACATCTGACATTTGTTGAGACACCTTTGAACCATACATCCTATGCCATTCATGACCCGGCCACAGAAAAACACTACTGAGGCACCCATAGTTACAAAATTGGGGCATACGGACATAGTGATTGCTACTGACAGATTTACACAGAAAGACAAAATTTTGACACAAACCCAACATAGACATCACCTTCCCGAAGTTAGTCATCACCTTCTTCATGCATTTTTCACGTCGCAAGTGCACCAGCAACCACAGGAAACTCATTTCCACATGCATGATGAGCTAGATTGTTTTCTATCTCCTCAGTGTCTCCTAGATTGTTCTTCACCCATTCCTTGCCTTCGTCCAAGCCCCAATCCTCATCGTCTCCAACTTTGACATTCAATTCCAACCCTTCCGCTTCCACAAAACCCTTCACCCAACCCACACTAGGCACTCAAGCGATGCCAACCACTTGCATCAGAAAAGTAATGCTCTATTCCATTCCCTCCCAACACCTAATTTCTAGCACCTCTGGTTTCAATGTGTGGACAACGGGGAATTTGTTCACCTCAGCACCTCGGCCCAGCGATATGTAGTAGTTATGTGGCAACGGCGTGCATAGGTTGACATCCACATTGTTTAGGGCCGCATCGATTTTGTCAAGAAAGGCATGCAAGAACACCTTCTGGCTTAGCATCTTCGCCTTGCCCTTGCCCCATGTATAGAAGAACAGACAAGAACATAGTCGTAATAGTATTGACCCTGTAGCGATGATGGGCGATCAATAATTTCTTCCCCAACATCTTTTTCCACCACCAACAGAACCAGAGGGTGGTCTGAGACAAGAATGACCTTCAACTTTTTATCCATGACCTCCCCTCAGAAGGACATTTGCTTTCTTGTGGAGTCCAAGCATATAGACATGTCCATCGCACCACTATCAATAGCACTTCATAGTCACAAAAGGAATGAGTCATCTACCACCTCCAGAACCTATTTGTAGATGCCAACCATATGTTGATATGATGGGCTACTTAATCACTCATTGATTAATGTATCATTCGGCGCTATACATTAGATTTTGTAATTGTCCTTATGCAAATAATGCCTAGTGAAAACAACCATCCGTCGTACCATGCAATACTGCTGCACACAAGAAGACAGAGCTAGGCATTTTCATCATCCTCCGCGATGCTAGCGGGCCTCACTCGTACTCAAACTTAGCATCTCATCATTCAAGTGCAATATCACATTTTCCAAATAATGAGTGCCACGAGTCATAGAAATGTGCGATGGGCGTGCTGTCACCCACAACCTTGCCATAAGGAACCATCTGTTTATATAACCATGTTTCATATGGCTTTAGTGTTGTTTCCTTTTCGTCGCCACTTTTTCCAGTCCATCTTCCAAGTCATTTCTTTCTTTGTATACGTGGATTAATTCATACTCTTCAAATCTCACCAGCAGTTCATGGATGGGCCGGAGCCATTGGCCTAGCTTCCAATTTGGTGAATTATTAAGTCTAATGGCATTTATCATTATGAGGAACTCTCTCAAGGTGGATACACTTGGCACCTATTTCACAACCCAATTGAAGTCCAATCAATATCGTTCTAAATTTTGTCATATTGTTTGTACTAATTCCCATCTCGATAGATCTCTTTGCTAGGACCTTCCCATGTTCATTGCACACAATACAACCAAAACCACTCGGACTAGGGCTGCCCATCGAGGCGCCATCAAAACTGACCTTGATCCACCCAGGTTCCGGGGCCTCCCATTTCACCTCCTCCTTTTTTGCCAACCCGGTCACCCAATCATCGCACATGGAAGGAAGCTTGATACCAACAAACTCTTTTGCTATCATATCATCCCAATTCATGAAAATCCTCTTTTTGCTTGATTTGTTGCGGGCTGCCTCGTTGACTAATTTCATATTGTGACCTTCAATTTTGCAACAAAGCCTTTCAACTTTCAATTCCTTGTCTTGAAAGTTCTCCTATTTCTTTCCTTCCATAATTCCCAAATGATAGTAGATGAGATTACAAACCAAAGGCTTCCAAAGACTGACTTCTTGTGATTTTGTGGCCACATATTAAACCAGGCTTCAATATCCAAGGGGATCAAGCATTGCAAGTTCACCTTTCTCATAAAGAACTTCCAACACACATCCACATATGGACAAGTATGTGATCAACATTTCCATTGCTACATTTGCATAGTACACACCACCCTAGTCCTTGCACTCCAAAATTTTCCTACTAGTCCTCAGTGAGAATCCTCTTTTGTAATGCCAACCAAGCAAAAACCTTGACTTTTGACAAACAATTTTTATTCCAAATTAGTTTGCTTGGCTAGTTTTGTTTAGCCGTTGCAGTTTCCTTCACTTTACACCCAAATTTAACCTTGTAGGAGCTCGTGGACAACCCACACCACCTAATGAACTCCATTTGGTTAGAGGGGAAAAATGTTCTATTTCTTAGGATTGTGGCAAGTGCCAATTTCTGATCTTGGGGTGCATCAATATCTTGCAGAGAACGCCACTCCCAAATTGCCACCCCATTTTAAATAGATGCAATTCCATAGTTGCAAATATTTCTACCCCAAACCCAAAGGGTCTCATATTTAATGTCCTCAAGATTGGTGTGGTTGGCGATAGGCTCCCACCCACCCCACGAGTCATTCCAAAAGAAGCACTTTATCTATTCCTAACCTCCCAAGTGACATGTTTTGTGACAATATCCCTGCACTCCATTATATAATTCTAGATTACAGAGCCCCTAGGGGGATCCATAGTGGCCAGAACTTGGGTGGGCTCATATGAGTTGAGGTACTTTCTTCTAAGGATTCTAACCCATTTCTTCTCACCTTTGGCATATATATTCCATGCAAGTTTAGCCCCCATAGCTAAGTTTACCATTGCTAGTTGTCTAATTCCTGTCCTACCAGCCTCATTTGGGGAGTAGATTTTATTCCATGCGACCAGAGAAAATTTATGTTGATCACCTAAGCCACTCCAGAAGAATCTGATGAGAATCTGATTGAGGTCTTCTTCTACAACCCTCAAGATTTTCAAGCATGCTATGGAGTATATTGGAATTGTCGATAGGAAAAATTTCACCATCAAATGTCTACCCATAGAAGACAACCACTAAATTTTTTCCATGTTCCCATTTTGTTCTTACAACTATTGATTAGGCTCTCCCAATAACACTTCTTATTGATTCCTCCAAAAAGAAGAGTTCCCAAAAAAATTGCCCAAAAAATTTGCCACATGTAGATTCAGTATTCTTGCCAAGTTCTTTTGGAGACTAGGTTTGGGTGTTTAGAAAGAAGACCTTCAATTACCTCCAATTGATACCTTGCCGAGACACCAAACAGTAATCATCGATGAATGTCTTAATGATCCTAGCTTGCTTCCTACATACTACACCAAACAAAATGGTGTCATTAGCGAATTGTTGATAGGTAGCATGTATTTTTAACATATCTTATTACATTTAATGACTCTTACTGGTGCTGTTCCTATCAACCATGTTATAACACCTCAATCTATTATTTCTAATTTTCAACATTCAATAAAAATAACCACCTCTTCAAGTTCCTATCCGTTACTAAGTGCCAAGAAAACTAGCCGTTACTAAGTGCCTCGTTATCCAAACGCTTCAAGTTCACTCCATCTCTCGACTTCTGTTTCCTTCGAAGTCAGAAAAGCGGTCCATTTCAAGGCTTAAAGAGGGCGATGGCTGAGGAAAGGAAGGTGAGAGTGAAGAGTTCAGATAATGAAGTGTTTGAGGTGGAGCAGGCTATGGCTTTTCAGTCCCACACTATAAAAGGTGCTCTAGAATTCGCAGGCATTGAGGTTACCGTACCCTTGTACAAAGTTAAGGCTTCAGTTCTGGTCAAGGTCTTTCAATACTGCAAATATCAAGTGGATGCCCAGAAGTCCCAGAATTTATTAAGGGATGATGTGGAAAAGTGGGAGAAAGAGTTCCTGGATGTTAATCAGGATACATCATTTCATCTTCTTCAAGTATGATTTCCCTTGGCTTAATGGGCACTGGTTTTTGTTTGATCTAACTATTATATACTGCTTTTGAGTACTCCATTGGAATGGAAGGCTGTAAATGATGGAAACAATGATACATATAATTAGTTCAATTGTTTGTGATTGGGATGGTATATATGGTATAACTATATATAAATTTTCTTGTATTGGAAGATACAATGAAATAGATAAATCTGGTTACAGTTGAATTTTCAGTGGTTTGTTAAAAATATTATTAATAGGTATGTGTATTTTAAATTTAACATTTTTCTTAGATTTACTTCAATTTTAAATTTAAAATAAACTTTACATTTTAAAATTGTAACCATTTTATTCTTGCCACTTTCTAATGTTACATTTAACTTCACATCATAATAGATCATGTTGATCCTTCCACATTATCATATTAATTCTCACTTTCATTGACAAACACAAATCAATTGAATAGATCATATTATTAATTAATTAGGTTAATATTCATTAAATCATTCCAAAATAAATAAATCTATTTTCACTTATTCTTCAAAAATAATAAAAAATTTAATCATCGTACTCATATTCTATCATAAATCCTACATGATTTCTTCTTATTTTTAGTCCATTCACAACAAATTAACTAGAATAAATAAATAAAACTAACTAATTACCTTCAACTATTTTAAAGCCCACAAAAGAAATACCATAACTATTTTCATCTATCAAATCCTCATCATTCACATATTTATTCAAACCTTTATAAATTTTCAACACAATCCTTTACCAAATAAATTTAAGACCTTCAAAGCTTGACAAATACAAGCTGCAAAAACTAGTACACATATGACCATATTCGTTGGATCTTGAATAATCAATCTCAATAAAGCAGGTTGTGTGTTGGTAAGATTGTCATGTATTTTGTTCTATTAAAAATTGCTTGAGCTTCATCGGAGGTAATGTTATTTTTAATCTTCTTTTTCATTTGATTCTAAACCATGCATGTATGTTTTCACATGTGGGTAGTGGGACTTTGTCCCTTGTTTAATCTTGGTTTGGTAGGATTATTCTAGTTTATTTTTATAGGTTTTATCCACTTTTGGAGGGATCCAAACAATAAAATTTAAGGTGCGTCCTATGGAAAATTTGGCCTTGCTATTGAGTTTGAAAGGCCTAAGAACATAAGGGTTAATAGTGAACACACTAGGGTTTTATCTTAAGATATTAAGAGAAGTTTCTTTGTAGTCGCCTTTATTTTTAGTAATATAAATCTAGACAACATTCATATTGATACGTAAATTTATATTTATATTTATATATGTTTAATTTAGTTTAAACATTATTAATTTATATTAAGAAAATAATAAAAAATAAAATAATTATAAAAATAAAGATGTAGGTGAAAGTAGGGCTTGTCATTCAATTGTGATCGTACCCTCACCCCCATTAGTGGTTGTTGATGAGAAAATTGTTAATAAATATTAAATTATTTGTTGAAAATTTATTTGTCATTAAGAAGATTGTTGGCAACATGAGAATGATGATGTGAAGAGGTTGTTGAGTGGGGAGACTGATGAAGATTGATGAGCATAAGAATATGTGGTGTTGTCATTGATGGCAACCCATGGTAGAGATGGAGAAGTGTTGGTCAGGAGAAGACCAAATGGTTGGATAATTGCCTAACTCCCAAAGTATAGTTTTAGTGTTTAGTGAACCAATTTTAAGGTCTGCATTGCTTTGTTATAAAGAATTTGGTTATGCGGTTTTGAGGTAATATACTTGATGTAGGTTGGAAGAGTTTAAATCCAAAGTTTCATGACTTGATATATTGTGTAGTCGAAGATAATGTTGATAGAGCATTGGCTCTGGAAATGGAAGAGTTGTAGTGATAAAGTATATACGTTGGAATGGTCTACACTCCATCGTAAATGAATATTTTGATATGCAGATTTATGGTAGTGTTTACATATGTCCATAGCGTATACATTCCAAGTGGCAAGTGTTTTTGTGGTTTGTGTGATGAGTTATGAGTGAACAGTTGGTTCATTAAATTGTTACTTCACTAATGGTGCCAACCTAAAGTTTCAGGGTTGTGTGGAGTTGAATAGTGTATGGAGTAGAATCATAGGAGTGATTATGGGCTATGTCAACCTATTTTGGTGGTTTATATGCTTTGGTTCCTTTTGCAAGGCGTTTGTTTTGGTATTTTGGGCTGACAGGTTATGAGGTTGCACATTACATCTATTACGTCAACCCAATTGATGTTTTGGTTGGATGTAGTATATATACAAGGTTAATTCCTTGTGTGGAAAAAGTGATGAGGATGTGTATGGTATGATTAAGTCTGTGTGTGCAAGATCTAGTGCAAAGACAAGTGTGAATGATAGTTGTGGTGAATTATGAAGTGTGTTAAGTTAGTTTTCTAAGATTTAGTGGAATTGTACCTTTGACATATGTTAAATGCATTATTAGTCTACAGTTCATCATTGATAGTGAGCCACCCTTTCTTCTATTTCTTTCTATTTTGGGCAGTGAGCCTCCTTGGACAATGGGTCCACCAATCTATATCAAATATTGTAACCATTTATAAAATATTATGAGCTAATCCTCACCATGGATTTTTCCTTTTTGGGTTTCCCACGTAAATCTCATGTTCTTTTGTTCCTTGATGTGATGTATGGTTTATATGTTCCTTTCATTTACTACAAGTTAAATATGATGCTTTGAATGGATTTTTGAATTGATAAATTTAACAAACTTTAGGGAATACTGATTCACTCCCCCCTCTTAAAGTATTTTGGGGGTTCAACAATTGGTATTAGAGCTTGGTTTCTTCAATTGGCTTGATCACTAAGGTAGATCTTTGAGGTTGAACACATGGCTAGAAGGAAGTATCCTATCCCTCTGGAAGAAATTATCCTTGAAGGGTTTATTGAAGAAGATTGTGAAGTTGACGTGGAAGGAGAACTCAAATCAGGCCTTAATGATTTTGATAAAGTAGAAGATGATAATAGAGATTTGAAAAAGGATCTTAATGACGCAGATGAGTGTATCAAGAAGTTGAGATAGAAACTCAAGGAAGATACAAAAAGAATCAAGGAAAAAAATGAGCAAAGTTCAAGTAATCAAATGAGACAATCACCAGTCTGAAAGTGCAAGTTGAAGAAGGAAAAAGAGTTGAAGACTGCTTGAATGCTAAATTAAAAGACAATTTTGAAGAATGTTCAAAGCTCGAACAAGAGATTGTAACTTTAAGATCAGATCTAGAGAAAGTAAAGAATTAAGAGGACAAGTTCAAGAAGAGTTCCAAAATGCTTGATAAGATGATTGCAAATTAGAAGGCTTCTAAGGAAAAAGAAGGATTAGGGTTTGAGAAAGGAGAGAATTCAAAGGAAAATCAAACTTCAATCAATGTTGGAAAGAAGAATGACAAAAAGAGCAATGTCAAACTAGTCCAGAACCAGAAGAAATATTTCAAGAGACCACCTATTAGACAACCTAATGCACAAAGACCTATTCATCTTTTAATGGCTATTATTATTTCTACAATAATATTGTACATAAAGTTGTAGAGTGTAGAAGAAGAATGAATTAAAATGTTCAATTCTTTCCCGGTTAGTATTTTACATGTAATATATTTGTTCATAAAGCTAGTGAATGCAAAAATCAAATGATGAGTGGCTAGAATAATGGAATGAGGTTTCAATCTTTCAATGGATAGTGTTAAATACATGCAATGGATTTGGGCATAATAGTTTTGAATGCAGATCTAGAATGGAAAGAAGTAATCTTGTTCAAAAAGGTGGCATATGCCACAATTGCAATAAATCAGGACACGTTGCTAAGCATTTTAGAAGCAAGAATGTGAAACCCATTGTTTCACAATAGAAGAAGAATGATCTGGTAGAAATAAAGTGGATTTGGTTGAGATGAAGAAGGAAATGAAAAAGATCTAGAAGAAGAAAGAAGAGAGTAAAGTAAATAATTATTCTGTGCCAACTCTTGGTATAGATGTTTCCTCTGTAAACTAGATGAAGAGCTTTAGCTTAGGGGGAGTTTTAGCAAAAAATATTTAAGCCCCCACCAAAGATGTGGTGCTAATTCCTTCAACTAAATGGTACATCTATATATCGACATGGTTAATTTTCTAATGGTATTTCTGGTATGAAATTTCCTATTGTGGAGAATTGTGGAGTGATTGAAGGTGACTGTGTCAATACAGTGAGGGTTTGCCAGCTTTTTGACCTAACTTTATTCATTGCAATTAATGATTTTAAGGCCTTTAAAAAAGTTATTATATGTGATTTCACATATGATTAATTCATTTGTGAATGAGTATTTGAATTGAAGAGGAGAGGTGATTTGAAGTATTTGTGTGAAACCCTACCAACAATTCTACATATTAGGTCTATGGCAAACCTTATCGCTATCTTACCATTCACTTACATATTCTTTCACATCCTATATCCCTCTTTTCATCTTTGATATTCTATATATATCGTCCACACACTTTGCAAATACAAATTAAGTCAGTCATAAACAAGAAAATATATAACTTGTAGCATGTTGGCCTTCACATCCATTGGCAATACACAAGAATGATAAAAAACTTATTTTTATTTCTTCCAAATGAGTTAGCATGACCCATACAATATATTCAATCAATCCTTAAAATATTCTCAATCTTGAATTAGTGGTGCACACCATCAACATACCTTAGTCAACCTTAGTAAAAAGCATAGCTTCATAAAATGACTTGAAACAACTGTATAGTACTAGAAACAAGAAAGATCTTCACGCACTTCATACCTTATCCCTTATGAGACATGTGGAGTGTCCACACAAACTCATACTACTGAACTTCATAAATTTCTACTAGTGCAAGTATTCAAACACATATTCTATTGAAGATTAAGCATCCAAAATCAATTGTACATCACTCAACACTTTGGAAACTAAACTTGTGGAGCACCAGATCACTGAAAGCTTCAATATATCATACTTTAGACATCACTAAGTATGTCCTCAAAATTTCTTGGCCAAATCTTCATGTGTGATGGAATGTGGAGCATTCCAACAAGTCTCTTGAACCACTTTGCATTGCCTTAACATAGTCTTATACTCTGTCACTTCTAACTTTTTCTGTAGAAGGATTATTGACATGAAAATTTGGATATAACTCCTTCTCCACATCTCAATGAACTTAATTTCTGAACAGTGAAACTAAATCTTGCTATGTAGAAGGATGCAGACCAAAATACTATGTCTCTACCTTAGAATATATGTTGTGAATTCCTTAGACTAAAATTTTGCAACTTGTCACTAAGTGTGGTAAAACAAACTTACAAAATATCATTGTAGACATCTTGAAAAAACATCAAGACATGTGTACACACAATCCCATCATAGCTAGGCAGTAGACTGACTATTAATCTTCCACAACACTACAATTTTGACCTGCACCATTAGATATCTCTGCATAATAACAATCTCCAAATCATGTACAACCTTACGCACACTTTTGACGTCAATGAAAATCAAGCTTATCAAGTTGCAACAAAACCATCCACCACCTATCCCAAAAAACAATCTTTATCCCTTGATGGTGGAACCAATGGATAGGGAATCTCTTGCAAGCGCTATGTAAGGGATAATATTTTTTTGGGTTGGTAAATAGCACACACAAGTCATATTTCATTTTTTTTTTGTTTAAATTGTTTATATAATTGATAATTTGTTTGCATAAAAGCTCTTTCCTCTTAATGAACCTACTATTTATTTGCTTGCTAATTGATTCTACATGAGCTATTATGGATTGCGATGATTGATCAAGAGCGGTCCTATGCGAGTTTGTTCATATAAGATCTCTCAACCTTGCAATTAACTCCTGAATTTCTTTTTTGTTTTTCAATTTGCCCCAATATATTTTCTTGTGTTCTTGGAGCATGATGAGGAATTCTAGGAGGTGTTTGTTGAGTTTGTTCTTAGGGAGGGATTTCATCATGAGGTGAATTAGGATTCTCAAGATTTAGGGATGAATTGTCAATTCCAAAAAAATAATTAAATTTTAATCAAAAGACATATTTAATCTACCTATTTAATACAAAATCGACACCAATAAACTAAAAAACTTACTCCTTTGACCTCCTCGATGTCTTGGCGACATTTTTGTGAATATTTGGTGAAGAATTCATGAAAAATGAGGCCTCCTAGAATGTGAGCGCATGTTGGAGGGTTTGCAGGCTGCGAACAAACTTGTTTTTAGCATAAATGAGAAAATGAAATGACTGATTTATTTTTATTGCTTGACTTAGCAATAATGTGAGCATGTTATAATGTGATCGTGTTATGGATTTGATGGTTCCAAAAAGTGGGGTGGCCACTTTTTGGTCCCCCATCTTTGTGCACCCACCCTCCCAATAAATTATAATAGAAACATAGGTGGAGGTAAAAAATGGCCAACATTTAAAGCAAGGGTTTATATTCATAATATATAGAAGCACTCGTACACACTCAATTCCTTAACCAGACTAACTTTATAAATTGAATATAAGTGAGAAAAATGGTTATGTTTTAAGCATGATAGTAGATACAGTCAAGGAAATAAATGTGTTGAGAAAAAACTGTTCTACATTGAAGGGCCTAGTGAGGAAGATGAAGTGTTAGAGGTTATCAATGATACAAACGAGGAACAAGGAGATACTCAACCAGATATTTATTTTCATTCAATTTTTAGAAATCAAACCCAAAAAACTCTCAAGGAGGTGGGTTTCTTGAAAAAAGAGATAGTAATAATGTTAAAAAACTCATGGAACACTCACAACTTCATTAATAATAAGTTAGGAAAATATTTACTATATTGCACTATGTATTTCTATCTCCATGGTTGTAGAAAATATTGCTTTGGAGTTTAGTGGTTTATTTCATCGGAGATAAGTGAGATAAAATTCTAAGAGTTGTTTATGTGTTTTCACTCAAATGGAAAAACGATCAAACTATGAGGGTAATGAGTAGAGTCTCCATGGATAGTAAGTCATCAAAGGTAAAAGATAATTAAGAAGGGGATTGATGATTTTGTGGCTAATTATATTTATTAGATGTGCATTAGTCAAAATACTTTCACACCACCACATTTGCAAGTCATTGTAGATAGGTACTTGTTGGTTTTTGGAGATATGTCAAAACAATTTCCTTCTAAATTATATCATGATCATGTGAGTCAACTAGTACTAGGTATTCAATTTCCTAAATTAATCCCTACGTGCATGCATATGTACAAAAAATGAGATTAAGAAGATGATACATGGAATGCTAGATGTAGGTATTATTAGGAAAATTTAGAGTGCTTACTCCTCTCTACTGATAATGGTGTATAGGGAAGATGGTACTTCAAAAATATTTCAAGATTACATAAATCTTAATAAGTACAAGAGTCTAGTGGCTTATTACATTAATGGAGTCTAGTGGTTTATTTTATTGGAGATAAGTGAGATAAAATTCCAAGTGTTATTTATGTGTTTTCACTCAAAGGGAAAGCTAATTGAACTATGAGGGTAATGAGTAGAGTTTCCATGGATAGTAAGTCATCAAAGGTAAAAGATAATTAAGAAGGGGATTGATGAGTTTGTGGATAATTATATTTATTAGATATGCATTAGTCAAAAGACTTTCACACCACCACATTTGCAAGTCATTGTAGATAGGTACTTGTTGGTTTTTGGAGATATGCCAAAATAATTTAATTCTAAATTATATCATGATCATGTCATTCAACTAGTACTAGGTATTCAAGTTCCTAAATCAATCCCTACATGCATGCATATGTACAAAAAAATGAGATTAAGAAGATGATACATGGAATGCTAGATGTAGGTATTATTAGGAAAATTTAGAGTGCTTACTCCTCTCTGGTGATAATGGTGTACAGGGAAGATGGCACTTTAAAAATATTTCAAGATTACATAAATCTTAACAAGTCGACTCTGGTGTGTGTGCGTCTACTAGGACTACCCCTGAAGTACTAGGATACTGTTGTATTTCAAAGTACTGGTGACTCCTTGGGTCATTTCATCACCTCAGACTCCATTACCAAATCAAAATCTAGGTTAGTGTTTGCACGTTTATGTGTCAAAATTGATATTAATAAGACTTTACCCAATATTGTGAAGCTTTGTTCCAAATTTGGGTCATGGACTCAACAGGTTTGCTATGAGAATACTGTGATTTATTGCCAAAAATGTGCTAAACCTAGCCACCTTATTTAAGATTGTAAGTCCATGGTAAATCATAATCCTAGGCCTAGTGATCCATCTGCGGATATCCTCACTAACAACTACCCTTTTGAGTCTAATATCCTTAAGATCATTGATTCCTCGGCTAAGGCTGGGCTTGTTGACTTGGTAATCCTAGAGCTTCGGTCTACAGATATGGTTTCTATTGATTCTACTTTAACGCTAAGTGGGTCCTCTTCCAATAGTGTGCTAGATAGTAAGTTCCCCTATTACCTATTTTTGAGGTGCTTATGGTGCCATTGGTTGAAATAGAGAAGACCCTTTCCCCCAAGCTTAAGGATCTTAAGGAAGGTGAGTTAGGGGATGAGGGAGTGACAAAGGAGACACATGGTCCTAGACAGTCTGAGATGGCTACCTTGCCTCTAGTTCAAACCATGGAAGAAGAATTCTGGTCAACTCCTATGAGGAAGGGTAAACAAAAGAATGCAGATGTGGGAGGTGACTCCAAACCTAGTAGACCCAACCAACAACATACAAAGAATAGAGATACAACAAAAGAGATTATTATTGGTAAACAAAGGACATTGGAAGTGTCCTCAAAGAAAGTATCTAAATGAAAGTCCTATCATAGAATGTGAGAGGGTTAAATAGCCCCCACAAGTAGCTGGCCTTGAAGAATTATGTGTTGAAACACAAGATTTCCATTTTGTTGTTACAAGAAACCAAGATGAAAATGACTAACTTTGAACCCATAGCTGGGTATATCTGGCTGAACACCCTTTTATCCTATAGTGATGCAAATGGGGCTTCATGTGGGCTATCTATAATGTGGAATCCTAATAGGATAATTGGAACTAATTTATTCCATTTTAGGAATAGTGTGGGAGTCCAGTTCTCTCATGTTAGGGGTTCTTGGTTTATGATTAACATTTATGCCCCCAATTTAAGGAATGCGAGGAAAGCCCTTTGGCAGGAAACCACTAATTGGATTTAGAGCAATAGGGGGCTCGATGGGTAGTTTTTAGAGACTTCAAATCTCCCTTATAACCCTCAAAGAAGTGTGGGGGTTTGATTGATTACTCTGATAGCATGGCTGATCTAGCTGATTTCTTAAATAATGTTGGGCTAGTGGACATTGATTTGCAAGGTCAAGATTACACTTGGAGCAATAGGAATTTGGGGGATGGTTTGATCCAAGTTCGGCTTGATCCCTTCCTCTTCTCTCCTAATTGAATGGACTTACTTAGCTCCAATTTGTTGGCATTGCCCCAAACTGTTTCAGACCATAATCCTCTGTTGTTGGTCTTGAATGAACACTCTACTATGGGTATGTTCCCTTTCCGTTTTGAGATCATGTGGAATTATCTTGCTGATTTCAGGAATACTATTTTAGCTTGGTGGAATATCCTTGTACATGGCTCCCCCATGTTTCATATTTTACATAGGCTCAAGTATATCAAAATATATGGTTAAGGGGTGGAACAAATGGGTGTCTGGGGATGTTTTTCATCAGAAAAATTTTCTTGCTGATAAGGTTAGGGTGACACAAAATAGGATGGAGGAAGGGGATACTAGTGTTCAGACATGTCAACTGGAAAAGGCTAAACACATGGAATGGGAGAAAATTTTGAAAAAAGAAGAGATCTTCTAGAAACAAAAGTCCAAAATTCAATGGATGACTGAGGGCAACCGAAACACTTCTTTCTTCCATGTCTCATCCCTTAAACATAGGAAAAGGAATTAGATAAAAAAGTTGAAAAATGAGGCAGCGGATTTTATTATTACCCCTACCTAGATTGGTCTTTTGGCCTCGGGTCGCTTCCAATGTGATTTTTTAGCTCCTATTGAGGCTCCTAATTTGGTTGTGGATAACCTTTTGTTGGAACCCCTTCCTGCTTCTATATCCCAAGAGAATAACAAGAATATTCTGATTGTTGTTACTCCTGAGTAAGTCTGGGTTGTTGTGTTTAGTACAGGGGTGTAGAAGGCCCGGGGCCTAACGATTTCCCCCTGGTTCTATTCCAAATCTTTTGGGACATTGTGGGGGAAGACCTAACTCTAGCAGCTAAATATTTTTCAATTTTGGAAAACTGCTCAAACAGTTGAACCACACCTTCCTTGCCCTTATTCCAAAAATTGAGGAGCCACAGACCTTGGCTGAATTTCGTCCCATCAGCCTATGTAATATCGTTTATAAGATTTTCTCCAAAATCCTAATGAACCGCTTGAAACCCCTTTTGGAAAACATGATTAGCCCAAGCCAAAAAGGATTTGTTCTGAGTCACCGTATCTTGGATGCTGCTATTGGCACACACAAAATTTTGCATTCTATGGACCTGTGCAATAGTGCTAGTATGGTGTTTAAGCTTGAAATTTTGAAAGCTTACGACAAAGTCCTATGTGACTTTCTTCCCAAAGTCCTAGCTAAGTTCAGTTTCAATCAGAGGGTGATTAACATTATTTTGAAATACATTACTACTTTGAAGTACTCTGTTTTGGTCAATGGGGTCCTCCATGGTTTATTTTCCTCTGGGAGAGGTATAAGACAGGGTGACCCCATATCTCCTTATTTGTTCATAATGGATGTTGATGTGTTGAGTAGGAATGTTGCTATAATTATATTAGAGGGCTCTATTAGAGGTGTTAAATTGGCCACCACTTTGGATCTGGCTATCATTTAATAGTTTATGGATGACACCATTCTATTTGGGAAATCTTTAGTGTTGGAAGCAAGGAAATGGAAAATTTGTCTCAACAATTATGTGACTTGCTTAGGTCAATGCATGAATTACAATTAGAGTATGATCTATTTCTTTAACTATACTCCTATTCTGCAGGATCATGTGACTGTTGTTCTAGGCTGTGTGAGTGCCTCCCTTCCTTTAGTGTATCTAGGTCTCCCTCTCACTGTTAAGGAAGTCACTCCCACTTTCTGGAATACTATCCTTGAGAGAGTTCAAAGGAAGCTGGTATGGTGGAAAGGTTCAATCCTTAGTCATGCTAGTAAGCTACAACTCCTTACTTCTACACTTCAAGGGATTCTAGTGTACTTCATTTCCATATTCAAAATGCCTAGTTATATTGCTAAATTTTTTGAAAACATTCAAAGGAAATTCCTCTGGTCTGGGATAGGGGAAAAAAATATGTCTCTAGTTAGTTGGGATAAGTTTTGCCTTCCTAAAGTTGGTGGAGGGCTTGGTATTAGGAAAGTCCAATCTACCAAAAAAGCCTTGCTCGCTAAGGTGGGCCCTGACCAATGAAGGAACAAAAAAGAATGGTGCAGGATTATGAATTCAAAGTACCTAAGAAACTACCCCATAATCAAATGCATCTCAAATGAACACCCCCATGGGTCTTTGGCTTAGCATAATATTTGCAAGATGAAGAAGCTGCTACACTCGAGGCTAAGATGGAAACTTGGAAATGGTAGCAACATTCGTTTCTAGGAAGACCCCTAGTTGTTTGAATCCACCCTATTTATCCGACTTCAAGAATCTGATGGAACTTGCACATCTTTTCTTTGGCAGGGGTGTTTTTGATTACCTTCATGGTTCGCATGGTTGCAGTTAGGATTATGTTTCCCCCTTTCCTCGAATTTGAAATTGTTGGCTAAATCCTTACAGGACATCCTCTCCCTAACCAGAATTCCCATATCCAACATTGAAGATGAGTTCTTATGGACTAAGGAACACAAGGGAAACCTTTTTGTCAGGTCAGCTTATGGTTTGTTGTTAGACAAGGCTACGTAGAGCAGACTTTGGAAATAGGTTTCGAATAAACACTTGACACCAAAAATAATTTTCTTATGGTTGACAACATGTCACAATAGTATTCTAACCTAGGATAATTTAATGAAAAGGGGATTACAGATCTCGAATATATGCGTGTTATGCAAAAGCAATGAAGATTCAGTTGATTACCTATTATTGCACTGTTTGTTTGTTGTTGAAGTTTGGAGTTTATCTTTTGGAAAATTGGAGACTCATTGGACCCTAAATGAGAAATTAAAATCCTTTGTTGAAGGATGGTCTGGCCCCTTCCAACAACCTCTCCCCATGGAGATCTGGAGTGAAATCCCCCCATCATTTGCTAGTGCTTATGAAAAGAGAGGAACAATCAGATCTTCAGAGATACTGAGAAAAGCCCCAATGAAGTTTTTGGCATTAGATTCAAGATTATTTCTAAGAATTTCTCTCTGTACACTTGGAAACCCTCAGAAAAACCCCCTAATGAATGGGAGATCAAGATGAAATTTTTTTGGAATCAAAACTTGGGGATCAACTCCATTAATAACTCTAAGTCTCTAGCTAGAGGGAACATGGTCTGGAACCCTTGAACATTGGTTGGTTCAAACTAAATTTTGATGGAGCAGCTAAAGGGAACCCTAGAATGGATAGCATTGGTGGAACAATTAGGGATTGCAAGGGGAACTTTATTGCTAAGTTTTTTAGAGGTATAGGCATATAGTCTTCTATGACAGTGGAGGCATGGGCACTGCTCAAGGGTATTGAGTTGGCTATCACTTTGGGAATATAAAACTACACATAGAAGGGGACTCTATGACAATGATTGACTCTATTAATTATTGTTGTTTTCAAGGATGGAGCACCAGGGATATCCTTTTAGAAATCAATTTTTTAATTTCAAAAATGGAAAGGAAGCTAATGACTCACACCTATCGTGAGGGAAATCAGGTGGAAAATGCCCTAGCCAACTTAGGTTCCTCGTGGAGTCTTTGCAAATTTTGTTGAAGACTTGGGGCTCTACCAATGAATATACAAGGATTAATCCTTGATGATCAAAAAAATATATCTGTTTAAATGGTGGCCTACTATGTAGTTCTTTGTGGATACAGGTGGCTCTACATGTCAGGGGCTCTGATGATGTGGACTAAGTCAGATGATGTGGTGAGGATAAAGTGGGGTGTCGAGGGGTCCCTAGCAATTATGACTATGTATGCTTGGGCTTTCATTAGTTTTTATGGGTTGTCTTGTCGTAAGTATCGCAAATCAAATCAAATTTTAAGGATCATGTGGTTAGTGATGTTTATCTCCAACTTGTCAGCTATTTATATTTTGTTCAAGCTTATGATGACCCTAAGATTCATTATGATGTAATTAAGGAATTTATATTTTGGCCCCGTGGCTAAAAGGTCTAGGAAAATGTGTAAGTTCAAAGTGAGTTCTTGCAGGTTGATTATTAATTATCATATAAGTTTCATCAAGGATTTCTATCTAAGATTACTGTACTTAAGGAAAGATTATGGCCCTACGGAGATGATTTCATATCTAAGCTTACTATACTTAAGGAAGGATTATGGCCTTGAGGAGATGATTTCCTTGGGAATAACGGGTGGCACCTATAAAATTTTGGAAACATTAATTACGCCTTCTTGTTCGTGGTGGTTTGGAAAAAGTGTTATAAGGTTGGGTAATTTCATAGATGGCTAGTTGAATTTTTGGCTAACTTTGTTTTTCTAGGCTAGTTTTTGTGAGCTATGTATTGAGATGGGTGGTGATAGGGTCAGGACTGAGCCCAACAATTGTGAAAAATTTCATAGGGACCCCATTATGTGTCACATCTGCATGGAGAGGGGATCGTGCCTCTGTTAGAAAGTTTGGTGGGCCATGAAAAAAAGATGTCAACGCAATTTGTTGGCTCTTGGACGGACATGAGAGTTAGTATGGGAAGAATATCATTTGAAGTTAATGAAGGGGTGATAGCCAAGGCGATGGGCCTTTCCTACAATGGAAAGAAGTACAAGAAGCACACCAAAACTCAGGACCTTGAAAGCCTCGATATCTTTTTCAAGGACAATGAGAAGTCGGTTAAGAAGTAGTCAAGCTTTGAGAAAGAGGCGCTTCCCAAATCGTGGGATAAGGTGTGTTTAGCTCTCATGAAATAGGTAACTTTAGAGGGAAGATTTAAGGTTTTTTACTTTTATCATATGTTGATGCTAAACCACCTTAGGCAGAGAATGCTCCTTAGCTTTCATTTTTTTTTTGCTGACCTCGCTCAAAAAATCGATGAAGGAATCCCTTGAAGTTGTTGCTCAAAACCTTGACCAACCGCCTCCCCTACCTCTTCACCAGGGCCTCATTCTTTGGCTCTATCATTTCCATTTGGCCCTATGCCCAACCCTTGACTCATCTTTGTTGTTCATGTGGAAGAATTGGAACCACCTAACCTATCCCCTGAGAAACTATCCCTCGCTACTTCTGTTAGTCCTAAGAGAAAAACCCCTCGCTGGACACTGAGCACCATGCAACACCTCGACCTAAACCCCAAACAGAAAAGAAGAAGGGGGGGATAGGTCAACCCATTTCAAGGCTATAGCCAGGCTGTGCGAGCTTACAAATACACCCACTAGGTTGGACAACAAACCAATGACAAAGAAGAAGGGTAAAAAAGACAATGCAGGCCAGGTGGAGGGGTTAGGCACAAAAAGTGAGGGAAAGAATGTTGAGGATAAGGATTCCAAAGGGGACAATGTTGTGGCTATGAGTATTGACATGGGAACAATGCAAAAAAGCGTCAAGAGGTCTCATAGAATAACAAATAACAAGAAAGAGATACTGGTGGATGAAATTTCTAGCAACTTGGAGGACACTGGTAATAGAGATGAGTGTAAGGACACTGTGGAGGAGGCTGAGGAGTTAGTGGATGGTGCTAGTCACTTCTAGAACCTAAAAAAAATTCTCAAATTGGACTCCACCCACTCTTCGGATCCTAGTGCCATGGACGAAAAGACAAATTAGAGGAAGAGCGACAAGGAGGAGGACATCAACAAGCTGCGAGAGTGGATGGAGAAACTTGAACGAAAGTTCACCAGGCTGACGTGTTTTACCATTAAGATCATCCCTAGATCCATCATTTCTCTCTCTAATGTCATCAAGGAGGAGGTGGACAAGAAGAACGAGGGTGAGGGCCCTAATTGGGTTGGGGATGTTTACCATTAAGATCATCCACAGACCCATCGTTGCTCTCTCTGATGTCATCAAGGAGGAGATGGACAAGAAGAACGAGGGTGAGGGGCCTATTTGGGTTGGGGATGATGTTTTAAATCTCCTCATTCAGAAATGGGATGATGTTGCCAATTAGTGGGCTGGTCTATGTGTCTTTGTTGGGCCTCTAGTGTCTGGGTGTCAAGTGTCTATTTTCTTTTTGGTTTCTGTTAGTTTTAGTCTGGACTCTATAATGTATTGGTGATCTTGGTCCTTTTTGGACCTTTGGGCTCGTCGTGTAATGGGTACTACACCCATTAAATGCAACTTATCTAATAAAAAACAAGTACACCATAAAAGATAAGTTTTCAATTCTAGCAATTGATTTTAGTTTTAAGTGAGCTAAATGGTGTTTTTTGTTTCATAAAACATTATCTTTATTTTGGTTATCATTAAATAATAACTAGAGATGTGGATACACATAAGATATAAATTTTAGAACACATGAGGGCCACTTTGATTTTTTGGCAATATCTTCTGCCTCACAAGTGCACCATTACATTTTAAAGTTTAATTAATTTTATCTTTAATTTATTTCTCCAAAAAAAATATTTTGGTGTTTTTTTATGACATCTTAATATCTAGAGAAAAATTTGGGAGAACATTTTTAACTTATATATTAGGTTTTGGACATTCTTGAACAACATTGAAACTTTATGCTAAACCATACAAGTGTGTTTATGGACTCAAATAAGTGGACTGCTTTTAAAGGTCATATTATTTCACTTGATAGAGTCCAAATAGACCCTCACAAGATCAAGGCCATATTAGAATGGAAATTGGTTAGGACCCTCAAGAACCTATAATATTTCTTGTGGATTACAAATTAACATTTTAGATTCGTAAGAAATTATGGCCACATAACAACACCTCTAACAACTTTTTTGAATAAATATTTATGCTAGAAGTGGAATGAGATAGCCACTAGGGCATTTAAGAAGCTAAAAGAATGTATGTGCACAACTCTATTTCTAGCCATTTCATATTTTTTAAACCTTGATTATAGAATCTAGTGCTTCTAGGAATGGAATATGAGTAATATTGATGCAAGAGAGAAGACATCTAGCATTTGAGAGTTGTTGTCTCAAAGTTTTGAATTTATTTAAGCTAGCTTATGAGAACAAAATGTTATCCTATTTAGAATCAAATTATAGATACCTTATTTGATGGGAAGAAAATTTAAGGTAAAGATAGTCTTAAAGACTTCTTGGAATAGGGGTTATAATATGAAGACCATAAAAAGTGAGTTATAAAGATGTTGAGATATAACTTTGAGATCACATACAATAAATAGAAAAATAATGTCATGGTCAATGTTCGATCTAGGAGGGATGAATCCATAGATTCAATATTGTATGCCATTTCCATGTTGTATATACAAATTAGGTGAATGAGGCATGCGAGGAATAAGAGGACATGGATACTCAAAGTCTCATTCAAAAAATCCAACAAGATTCAAGTGTGTCAAAAATATTGCATGGTAAAGATATATGGTACAAGAATAGGTTGTATCTATGCCAATGACTCAACCCTTAAGTTTATTGTTTTAGTAGAGCTACATACTTCTCCAAAATGCAGGCACTCCATATTTTTTAAGACTTGTCATATAAACAAGCAAGATCTATTTTGGTATGTGTTAAAAGGATATTTCTAAAAAATTATGGCCAAATGTATGGAATGTTAGCAAAATAAATGTCACATTTGGATTTCTTTGAATTATTTAATGCAAGTAATAATCAATATGTCGATATTCAAATATAAATTAAATGATTATTTAATGATGGTTAAAGTTAAATTGGAATCGAAATGAAATTGAAATTGAAATGCAATTATTATGATTTGAATTGTATTTATATTTATTTCAGGGTTTGTCATTACTGATGATAAATCGAGTGCAAGTGAATACAGGAATAGGTGAACGTGATGGAAGGCGAGAAGAACAATTAGGTAGAGTTGTTTAGCCGATTGACGTTTATGAATAGATGGCATCTCACACACTCACATAGATGAATAAAATTTATATTTTGTGTTTATCATGCTTGCAAATTGAAAATCTAGTTTTAATGAAATTTCTCAAAATTGCGAAATATGCATGTGATTTAAAAGATGATTTGGTTAAAATTGATGAATTTGACTTAAATTAAAATGATTAGATTGATTGTTTAAATATTTTATTATTATTTGGAAATAATAAGTTTGAAATTTAGAAATTTAAATGCAATAGAATGAATTTCGAAATTTGATTAAAATATAATTAAATAAAATGCTTTTTAATATTGAAATTATGAAATGAGTATATTTTTAAAATTCATAAATTGAATTAAATCTTAAATTAGCTAAATGGGAAATTGAAAACAAAACTCATGTACACTTTGATTCTTCATTCAAAAATTTAAACTTTAATTAACATGAGGAAATAAAATATCTAAATTCATCAAAAAGCTTTCAAAATTGAAACTTGGAGTTTGAATTCTTAACTGGAGATCAAGGAATAAATTGTGGATCTCATATTCCTTGTTTAGACCAATGCATGGGAATGGAAAAAGAGATATATACAGATGAAATCTGAAATTTGAAGGACACACACAAAATTTTGAAATTTAAAAGAGGTAGAAAATATTCATTTTTATTTTGATCTTGAGCAAATTAACAAAAAGAAGAGAGGGTTACTGATAGAGGAGGGAATTCAAGTTTTATTTGCCTCTGTATTCGGGATCTTACCTTACTAGATGCAGCCACATACTCCTCTTTACACAACCTCCCCTATTTCCCTTTACACAATCCCTTCACCCACACGCCAAAAGGTAGGAAGGTAGGCGGCCAGGGAAGGAAGAGACTTTCTCTTTTACTTCGCGCCCTTCAAGACTTCCACAGAGGCTGCAAAGTTCTATGCAATAAGGTGGATATGCAACTCCCAAAGGGAATTCTTCCCTCAACACATAGCAGGTGAAGATCTCCTCTCACACACCCGTGCACCAAGGAATGTGTGGTGCACAACCAACAACAAAGAGGTGTTAAGAAAGAGGGAAGATAGTAGATAGGAAGAGTCGTCAGGAGAAAAGAACAAAGGATTCAAGAAAAGACAAGGAAAAATCACAATTACAACTTCCAGAATCTGAATATTTCACAGGTAGGATTCATAAATTAAACTCTTCAATAGATCTTTAAATTTTATTTCTAAAATTTTGGAATAAAATTCTGGAAATGGGTATCAAATATTAAAGAAAATTTTGTTTGTTAAAATTAGGAAAGAGAGATTTAAACAATTATTGCAAATTTATTCATTCAAATTTTATTTAAACAGTTAAAAAATCACACTGTAGTTATTTCCCAGAATCTTAGACAAATATAGAAATAGAAGAAATTAGGAAATTCAGATTGGATTCATAAATTAAACAGTAGAATGAATTTGGGAAAATATTTAAATCTGGAAACAATTTTTATCATTTTAGAAAATAAAACGATCTTGAACAGTAAATAGATAAATTTTGCTGACAGAAAATAATGCTTGTTGACTAGAAATAAAAGACATAATTTAACTTCGAATTTTAACACTACTTGTGAACAAAGATTATTGAAACTTGAAATTTTCTCCTTCCAATGAAACTTACAAAACCGAAACAATTAAATTAGTTATTTTAAACGATTATTATTTATTTTCTGAAAATATGATAAACTGAAAATAAGACGTTTAAACTTGAGATTTGATTTAATTTGAAAGACATCCAGAACGATATTGAAACAACATTAATTAACGAGAGTATGAACAAATGAATGTGTACTCTTTTAATTTATGTTTTTATATGTATTTAATTAGCATACTGGAGTTACACCTTCATAAAAACTTTATTGATTATTTAATTTACTGAATTTACACTATTAATTTAATATCTTCTATGAATTTGAATAATGGAAATAAGTCCTTTTTAAACTGTTTTCGTTTAAACAAAGTTTCCAGTTTGATATTTTTAAAAGATTGCAAAAGACTAAATTTGACTGATAGACCATGCATGCTTGGTAATGAATTCGCATGTCATGTTTTGGGGGAAAGTTACCTTCCGGGACGGGTGCCGAATATGGGTAAATAGAGAGTGTAGTTTTGCTTTTCCAAAACTTCTTTTTATTGTCGTGCATGAATTTTTACTTGGCCAAGTAATTTAAGGACCATTGAAACAGATGGATTTATTGAAATCTCTATCATATCCTAGTATCAAACTTGCTTATTTCTTAAATGAATTAGAAAAATAAAAGTGCTTGTGGTTTACTAGTAGTACTAGGCATGCACTAGATTCCATCTTGCTCGTAGACTGCTTTTTGCTAAGTAATTCGTGAAGGGTCGGGTATTTCTTGATTGAACTGTTACCTAGAACAGAGCCTCAATCCAAAACTCCTTACATAATGATTACCACAAAGTTGTATGAACTAAAGGTTCAGTTGTAGGAGTTGCTGAAACAGGGATTTATTAGACCGACTGTATCTCCATGGGGTGCACCGTTAATCTTCGTTAAGAAGAAGGATGGGACCTTGCGACTGTGTATTGATTACAGGATGCTTAATAAGGTTACCATCAAGAACGGGTATCCTCTACCTAGGATAGATGAGTTGTTTGATCAGATGAAAGGGGATATAGTGTTTTCTAAGATTGATCTTAGATCAGGTTACCACCAGTTGAGGATTAAGGATGAGGATATTCTGAAGACAACTTTCAAAACTCGGTATGGACACTATGAGTTCACCATGGTACCTTTTGGCCTAATGAATTCTCCAACGACATTCATGAACCTTATGAACAGTATCTTTAGAGATTGTTTAGATGACTTCGTGCTTATATTCATTGATGACATTCTGATTTACTCTAAAACAAAAGAGGAACATGAGAAGCACTTGAAAATAGTCTTGCAAAGACTTAGAGATAAAAAGCTTTTTGGTAAGTTTTCAAAGTGTACTTTCTTTCAGAAGAAGGTTCACTATTTGGGGCATGTCATATCTGCTGAGGGAATCTCAGTTGATCCTACGAAGATAGAGGCAATTGTAGATTGGCCAACAACGAAAAGTGTTAGTGAACTTCGTATTTTCATGGGACTTGCAGGATACTACAAAAAATATGTGGAAGGGTTTTCTAGGATCGCAACACCTATTACTTCTTTTCAGAAGAAGGGAAAGAAATATGAGTGGACAAAGAAGTGCGAGGAAGCATTTCAAATTCTTAAACATAAGTTGACATCAACACTAGTGTTGACTATATCGGATCCTAATGGGCACTTCATTGTGATTACAGATGCATCAGGTGAAGGTGTAGGAGTTGTGCTAATGCAGGAAGGTAAAGTGGTGGCATATGAGTCCAGGAAACTGAAACAGTATGAGTTGAACTATGCACCACATGATCTTGAGCTTACAACTATTGTGCATGCATTGCAGATGTGGAGACATTATCTCCTAGGGAAGTCGTTTGAGCTTAAGACAGATCATTTAGGACTTAAGTACATCTTCACATAGTCGAACCTCAATGCAAGACAGAGGAGGTGGCTTGAGTTCCTGAGTGAGTACAATTTTGGTATTGAGTATATCAAAGGTAAGGGGAATAGAGTTGTTGATTCTCTTATCAGTAGAAGACATCTATCTACTATGGGGGCCACACGGTCAAATTTGAGGCAACAAGTGTTGCAGTATCTTCCAGGAGATGAGCATTATGACAGGGTTAGACAAGCCTTAGAGGTGGATCCTTCAGATCATAGATTTGATGGTTATGTGATGGAGAATGATGGTATTGTTAGATATCAGGGAAGGATGTATATCCTTGAGAGTGGGAATTTGCGGAAGTTGATTCTTGAGGAAGTTCATGATGCACCTTATTCAGGGCATCCAGGAGTTACGAAGATGGTTGCTGAGTTGAAGGCTTTGTATTTTTGGCCTAAGCTTAAGAAGGATGTCATGGAGTACGTAGCTAGATGTTTGGAATGCCAGCGGGTCAAGGCTGAGCATGTGCATCCAACAAAACTTTTATATCCCCACGATATACCTGAGTATAAGTGGCAAGTAATCAGTATGGATTTCATCCAAGGATTACCGTTGAGCAGAAATAGGCATGATACTATCTTAGTAGTTGTTGATAAGCTGATGAAGGTTTCATATTTTATACTTGGAAATCTGAAGGATGGATCATTGACTCTTGCAAGGAAATTTGTGCAAGAGATATTCAGATTGCATGGTGTACCAGAGACCATTATTTCTGATAGAGATACTAGGATGACATCTAGGTTCTGGACTACACTGAATGCAACTTTGGAAACTAAACTGAATTTTAGTTCTGCATATCACCCACAAACTGATGGCCAAACTGAAAGGGTCAATCAGGTTGTTGAGGATTTGTTGAGGATGTACAACATGGATCAGCAGTACAAGTGGGAGGAATATTTTCCATTGGTTGAGTTTGCCTACAACAACTTATACCATTCTTCTTTGGGTATGGCACCTTTTGAGGCACTCTATGGACAGAAATGTCGCACACCCATCAGTTTGGGACAAGATAGAAGACAAGATAATTATTGGTCCAGATATGCTCAAGGAAATGGATGAGCAGATGAAGCTGATCAAGGGTAGGTTGAAGGAAGCAACGGATAAACAGAAGAGCTATGCTAATGGGAACAAGACTTTCAGAAAGTTTGCTATAGGAGATAAAGTCTTCTTGAGGGTTAAGCCTCATAAGAGCTCTATCTCATTTGGGAAATCATCAAAGTTGGCACCAAGATTTGTGGGACCATTTGATGTACTGGAAGTTATTAATCTAGTTGCATATAGACTAGTGTTACCACCTGCTCTAGCTCAACTCCATAATGTTTTCCATGTTTCTTTATTGAAACCTTATCATCGTGATGCAACTCATATTCTTGATTGACATTCATTACAGGTACATGATCCAGGGTGGTGCTAGTGGAGCCCATTCAAATCCTAGACAGACATAACATTAAGCTGTGTAACATAGATAGTACCCAATACAAGGTCTAGTGTGACCAATATACTGAGCACAGTGCTACATGGGAGGATTCTGAGACGATAGACCATCATTTTCCTCATTTGCTTTCATAGATTAGCATTTGTTTTCTGCGGAGATACTTGATACTCTGGTTTTTGATTCACATGTTGTGAACTTTGATAGAGTGGATGCTACTATTATTTTCTTATGTTTATGTTGCACAACTATGTTGATAGATACTATTTCATTATGTTTGATTGAGATACTATGCTTTATTTACTGAGATACTATGGTTTACTGATTGAGATAATATGTTATATTGATGATGATGTTATGCTTATTGAATGACTAATAAGACATCGAGACAATTTCTCTTCCAAGAGGGGAAGGATGTCACGTTTGGATTTATTTGAATTATTTAATGCAAGTAATAATCAATATGTCGATATTTAAATGGAAATTAAATGATTATTTAATGATGGTTAAAGTTAAATTGGAATCAAAATGAAATTGAAATCGAAATGCAATTATTATGATTTGAATTGTATTTATATTTATTTCAGGGTTTGTCATTATTGATGATAAATTGAGTGCAAGTGAACGCGAGAACAGGTGAACGTGATGGAAGGCGAGAACAACGATTAGGTAGAGTTGTTTAGCCGATTGATGTTTATGAATAGATGGGATCTCACACACTCACATACATGAATATTTTAATGTATTTTGCGTTTATCATGCTTGCAAATTGAAAATCTAGTTTTAATGAAATTTCTCAAAATTGTGAAATATGCATGTGGTTTAAAAGACGATTTGGTTAAAATTGATGAATTTGACTTAAATTAAAATGAATAGATTGATTGTTTAAATATTTTATTATTATTTGGAAATAATAAGTTTGAAATTTAGAAATTTAAATGCAATAGATTGAATTTTGAAATTTGATTGAAATATAATTAAATAAAGTGTTTTTGAAATTAAATGCTTTTTAATATTGAAATTATGAAATGAGTGGATTTTTTAAATTTAGAAATTGAATTAAATCTTAAATTAGCTAAATGGGAAATTGAAAACAAAACTCACGTACACTTTGATTCTTCATTCAAAAATTTAAACTTTAGTTAACATGAGGAAATAAAATATCTAAATTCATCAAAAAGATTTCAAAATTGAAACTTGGAGTTTGAATTCTTAACTGGAGATCAAGGAATAAATTGTGGATCTCATATTCCTTGTTTAGACCAATGCATGGGAATGGAAAATAAGATATATACAGATGAAATCTGAAATTTGAAGGACACACACAAAATTTCAAAATTTAAAAGAGGTAGAAAATATTCATTTTTATTTTGATCTTGAGCAAATTAACAAAAAGAAGAGAGGGTTACTGATAGAGGAGGGAATTCAAGTTTTATTTGCCTCTGTATTCGGGATCTTACCTTACTAGACACAACCACAAACTCCTCTTTACACAGCCTCCCCTATTTCCCTTTACACAATCCCTTCACCCACGCGCCAGAAGGTAGGAAGGTAGGCAGCTAGGGAAGGAAGAGACTTTCTCTTTTACTGCACGCCCTTCAAGCCTTCCACATAGGCTGCAAAGTTCCACACAGCAAGGTGGATACGCGGCTCCTAAAGGGAATTCTCCCCTCCACACACAACAGGTGAAGATCTCCCCTCACACACCCGCACATTAAGGAATGTGGGGCGCATAACCATCAACAAGGAGGTGTTAAGAAAGAGGGAAGATAGTAGATAAGAAGAGTCGCCAGGAGAAAAGAACAGAGGATTTAAGAAAAGACAAGGAAAACTCACAATTACAACTTCCAGAATCTAAATATTTCACAGGTAGGATTCGTAAATTAAACTCTTGAATAGATCTTTAAATTTTATTTCTAAAATTCTGGAAATGGGTATCAAATATTAAAGAAAATCTTGTTTGTTAAAATTAGGAACTTGAGAGATTTAAACAATTATTGCAAATTTATTCATTCAAATTTTATTTAAATAGTAAACAAATCAGACTGTAGTTATTTCCCAGAATCTTAGACAAATATAGAAATAGAAGAAATTAGGAAATTCAGATTGGATTCATAAATTAAACAGTAGAATGAATTTGGGAAAATCTTTAAATCTGGAAACAGTTTTTATCATTTTAGAAAATAAAATGATCTTGAATAGAAAATAGATAAATTTTGCTAACAAAAAAAAATGTTCGTTGACTGGAAATAAAAGACATAATTTAACTTTGAATTTTAACACTACTTGTGAACAAAGATTATTGAAACTTGAAATTTTCTCCTTTCAACGAAACTGACAAAACTAAAACAATTAAATTAGTTATTTTAAAAGATTATTATTTATTTTCTGAAAATATGATAAACTGAAAATAAGACGTTTAAACTTGAGATTTGATTTATTTTGAAAGACATCTAGAACAATATTGAAACAACATTAATTAACGAGAGTATGAATGAATGAATGTGTACTCTTTTAATTTATGTTTTTATATGTATTTAATTAGCATACTAGAGTTACACCTTCATAAATTTTTTATTGATTATTTAATTTACTGAATTTAAACTATTAATTCAATATCTTCTATGAATTTGAACAATGGAAGTAAGTCCTTTTTAAACTGTTTTCGTTTAAACAAAGTTTCCAGTTTGATGTTTTTAAAAGATTGCAAAAGACTAAATTTGACTGATAGACTATGCATGCTTGATAATGAATTCACATGTCATGTTTTTGGGGAAAGTTATCTTCCGGGACAAGTGCCGAATATGGGTAAATAGAGAGTGTAGTTTTGCTTTTCCAAAACTATTTTTATTGTCGTGCATGACATTTTACTTGGCCAAGTAATTTAAGGACCATTGAAACAGATGAGTTTATTGAACTCTCTACCATATCCTAGTATGAAACTTGTTTATTTTTTAAATGAATTAGAAAAATTGAAATGCTTGTGGTTTACTAGTAGTACTAGGCATGCACCAGATTTCATCTTGCTCGTAGACTGCTTTTTGCTAAGCAATTCATGCAAGATCGGGTATTTCTTGATTGACTAAGGAATTCCGGGGAAGCGTAAGCTTCGAGGATAGGCGAAAAAAGCGCCCGATCCTTGTTCTCGTCTTCTTTATGAAGAGTTTCTTTTGGATGGAAGATCGACAGACTACATCTTCTTTTATGCTTTATTATTCTTGATATATGTAATGACGAGCTTATGGCGACTGAATGCCTAAGTCTCAAATTGTAACTGATATATTATCATCTATTGTATTTATAATTGAAATTGTGTAATTCGACATGTGTATGTTTTAGACTGAGTTGTAATGAAATTATCTTATCGACTTTTATGTCGTTGTTTTGTAATCGACTAGTTCTTGATGTCTAAATGAATGGAATGACGACTTTATTTTGAATATAATGGATCTTATTTGAAGCAATTGTCGATGTTGTTTTAAAGAGTTTTCCGCTCTTTACAATAAAGTTGAGACAATTAAAGCTTCAATTCTTCTATAACCTTCCTCTCTTCTAAGACAAAGGTAATAAGAGTTATCCATTGATTTCATGATTGGTTTGCTTAGATTTGAAGGAAAAAATATTATCATAATTATCGTTGACAACTCACCAAATATACATAGTTTATGCTTTTTCACATTCAATTATAACAAATATTATAATAACATCTATTGTGCATTTTCTTATATTTTGTTTCAAAAAATTTATTTCCATCAAAATGTAGGATGCATATAGATAGATCATTTAAATCTATTTTTATTTTCTAAAACTGATGATTGGATAGTTAACATGAAGAGGTCATCTGTACGATTTTATTAGCCTTTGATCTACAAATGAGACACATTTAAAAGGTAGTAGAGTGTTCATTTATTGTAAATAAGATGCTAGTTTTTGAAAATAGTGGTGTCAATGTCCATCCTATCAGACTAATTCGAGCTGTCGGTCCTTTCAAATCTAGAAGCTCACACAAAATATATGGATGTCAGATTAGTAGTTGAAAGTTACATCATTGAATAAGATTTGTCCAATGTGACAAGTGTGGGGCCTCAACCAATTTTTTTTAAAGCTTTTATTAATACTATGTTGAAAACTGTAAAGGCCTGCACTTTGAGCATAACCACTAAAAGATGTTGGCACTAGTAAGAAAATATCACAAACAAAACATTATGTGGCCATAAGGGTGCATCAATCACAAGAATATGTCTCCTGAAGCTCCCTTCCCTAGCATGCCAATGGCGCCCATCCAAGGTCCATCCAAGGTCCAATCACAGCTCCAACATGATCATGGCAGAGGATTTAAATCATTGAGCACTCTTGCATAACCCAAAAAAATGCACAATCAATAGGAAATGGTGTACAACTCATAAGTCCAACGCAACCTTTGAAGTCTCAATAGAACTGCATAAAAAACATTATCCAACCCCTACGAAGGATCCCACTACATGGCACATCATTTCCATAATGTAGAACAGCGAGGCATTGAAGAGGAAATCAGAAGTCATGGCACAACTAGGGGAGGAATTGTGAAAAAAATCATATAATTGTGTAGCTATGGATAAGAAAGACACATCAAATGGTAGAACCATCATGGTCTATCATTTTCAACCACTCCACAGCCCAGGAAAGCTTGTTCAACCTTCAAAACATGACAAAGAAAAAGAAAAAAGCATTGAAATTTTGCAGAGCAACAAACATGGCGCCACATCCAGCTCCAATGCAGGCACAACAAATTAGCAAACCCATGTGCAACATGCTCAAAAAGAGATCCATGCTATGATAAAAGAATCTATTAAGCACTTAGATGGAGCCATACAGTGGAGAAGGTGGCATGAAATATTCCTGGTATATACCATGATTTGAAAGATAAGAGTATTCATACCGTTAGCCTCCTGACTGAAACATAGAGGAGAGAAGAATGAAGAACAGTAAATACAACTGTGAAGGATGAACTTAGATATTTAAGGAAAAGATGACTGGTGTTATATTCAAAGGATTATATTAGATTTGTTTTCTCAAGTGACATATCAAATAGTTATATCTTCCCTCATCCTATACAATTGTATTACTTATGTTGTTTTTCATTCTTTTATCTCTTCTCTCACAATATCTATTTACAGATATTAGGATATTAGGATGTAGATTTAATAGTCAATTAAGCAATTATACATTATATATTATTTTTAATTATTTATACAATCAAACTTACATTCTAATGTCTAAATAGACAGTAATTAAAATATTTACAATCAATATTGTGTAACATAACAATCAATTTTAAAAAAAATCATAATACTTGCGACAGATCATGATGTTTCAATTTTACGATCATGATGTTTCAGTTTTGTTTTGTCACATCTAATCCCCTTCATACAACTAATTCTTACAATTTAACTGCATCTTTTACTTTGTAATTGCATGGAATTAAATGCTATTTCCAATTATATATGGATATTGCACATCTCAATTTAAATAGAAAGAAAAGAGATCAAATGCAATGTGTCAGAGAATCAGCGAGATTGCTCCAACTATCCATGTCACCTCTCCATCAATGGCTGTCAGACATTTAGGGATTGTCAGAAATGTTTTTTTAAAGGTGATGGGTGAGAGGAGATGGATTTTAAATAATTCCCGTGAGCATTAAATCAAAATCAAACTAAATGACCGTACTAAAATTATTAAGATTAAAGAAGAGCAAACGTTTTTGGGGCCTGATAACTTTAAATAAAGAACTTATTAAAGTTATTTCTTGAGAAAAAAAGTGATATTAAAGGTTTTATTCATTCAAAATCAGTCAATCAAAAGAGTGATGTTGGTACTCAGAGACATGTATAAGGTTACAGATTTGTAAAATCAAAAGATTTTATCAAATCTCATTGAAAAAAAAAAAAATATAATAATATAAAAATATATTTTTTAAATATAATTGTAAAAGGGAAAAAGTAAGGTAAAAGTTTGATTAAAAATTTAATGTTATAGAAGTAATATTTTATTATATCTTTTTTTCTAACTTTATATTATTGAAAAGAAAAAGTTTTAAAAATTTTGTCCTAATTTTTTTTAGATTTCATAAAGAGGATTGGAAAAAGAGAAAGAAAGATGGGTGACCAACATGCAAGGAATAAAAAAATGAGATTTTGTTTGTAAAGAATGTAGTTAAGAAGAACAATAAAGGTAAGAATTAGAATTATGTTATACAGGTGTTCATCGTGTAAGAACTCAATGGATTACTGAGATTTAATTCTTTTAGTTTCATCTCTTTTTCTACAATAATAATGCAATTTGTTCATTCAAAGGAGAGAGGCTGTAAGCTAGAAAAATCTTGTAGGCTCATGCTTGAACTTTTCTTATATTTCTTTTTTCTTTTTTTTTTGTGTTGCAATTAGTTTGTTCATGCCTATTCTCCAACTCTACAAGCTATTGCATTCCTTTCTATTCGCATATTCTTGCATCTATTATATGTTTGAAAAAGTTCTAATGATCCAGAATATTGTAATTGTACATAGTCATGATCAAATTTTGTCCATCTTTTCTTTACTTATGAGATTAGCCTCTTATTTGTATTTTAGATGCCTAGGTTGCAAACTCGAATTATTATTGTGCAAATGTTGAATGTAGAGATAGTTTTATTGTCTAGTAGATGGCTCTTGGTTGTTTTCTTAGGCTAGTCTATTTATATTTTCTTTTTGTTTCCTTCTCTCTTTTCCCTTATAAGTGTTGAATGAACTCATTGAAAAAAAGACAAAGTTTTCTTATAAAATATTAAAGCTTTCCTACAAACCACATCCTATGTTTGCAAAATTTCTATGTTCGTGTAGGTTTGCTTGTAAGTGCAAGTTCTTTAATTCCGGTAGTTTTGGCATGCCTAGTGGTACACAAATAAAAAGACATTGACATGTGTCTCATTTCATTGAATCTAAATTCTATACTTTATAGTTTTGGTGGTAAATCATTAAAAAACAACTCAAAGGAGCATAAATATTACATCCAACAAATCTATTGGTGACTCCATTAATCAACATTCTAACAAGAAATTTTCTACTTATAGTCTAGGATTGCAGTGGACCATTGGAACAACAATAATAGTGTCAAATTATTGAATCAACATTAAAATAATTACCCCTCTTTTATGGAAATGGCTCTATTTCTCCTTCAAATCACATTCAAGATATTGTAACTTTGTAAAATAAATATAACATTGCTACTAAAAATGTTACATTATGATTGATTGTTTAGTTTCTCAAGGATAAAACATGGGAATGGTTAAACAAAATTACAACCTTGTTCAATTACAGGTTGGGGCCAACATAGTGACATCATCTTCAATCATCAATTCTAAGAGAGATAGATATTAGTTGTCTCCTTCATCATTTTATGGAAATCAAAAAGTTCTCTACATGATGCATGCATGCCTTCAATTCATGATTTGATAATGCTTGGAAGAGATCCCCAATTAATGCCTAGCCACTTTCATGTTTTTCATTTTATGCTCATTAGAAGACTTAGATTTTAAAATTTCAGTTATGATTCAATTTTAAAGAGGTCAAATTCTTCCCAAATCATATGATTTAACTACATAGTCCAATAAAAATCTTATAGTTTCTAGAAATGTACTTCCTACACTTCTGAAATTCTTATTTCCTATAGATAATACCTTATTCCAAGCTATCTAAAATTGTTAAAAGTAAATTTCTATCTCACCTACCATCCTCATTGAGTTTTCCAAGCTTAATGAGATGAATGAAACAAAAAATATGATAGAATGTTTTTCCCATGATATCATGGAGTTGAAAAATTATCCTATTGAACGAAGTGAGATAGTTTTTATACCTCCATACCTTTCAAAATATATTTTTTTACATCCTCCTATAAACCATTTGGAAAGGTTTCTTAGCCTTGCTCCTAATGTTTAAGATTACAAAAAAGTATAATTTTTAAAGATGTAAAATGGAAAAAATCAATAATTGGGCTATTGAGTTAATTTTTGGCCAAAACAAGTATTATTGGTTTCTTGGTACCACCTATGGCCATGTTTGTTGTGTATATATCTTTAATTACTTAAATTTATTAAGTATAGGCCCAATTGGCCCATCAGATAAAAGTTATGGCCTCTATTTTTTTTGTAGAGAAACTGTAAAAAAATGGATTTATAAAAGAGTTGTAAAGGGGAGTTACACACTTTTTTAACCAAATTATGATGCATATTATGACACACCATAATACCTCTTTTACTGTGGAATAATTTGGGCACCCCACTTTTGGGTGGTTTTAGCTCATGGATTTCCAATTATCATATTTTGATTGTTTGGATTTTGTATCTTCTATATATTAGGTGCTTGAGATAAAGGTCGTGTTTATATTTTTATAGATGCTATTAAGTTTTAATAAATCCTCTATATCTCTAGTTAGTGATACTCCTATGAAATATTTCTCTGTAGGTTTATTGTAATAGTAGTTTACTAAATAATGCATTGAGCTACTTTGGAGTGTGGAATTTTTCTCTCAAAAAATTTTTCTCCACACACAGAGGTATGTTATGGTATGTATATTTTGTTTTATGTTTAAGTGTGTTTCTACTTAAATGTAATTATTAAAAGATTCAAATTTGCACAACACTCCTCAAAATATTAGTGTAAGAAGCATTTCCACATACTCTACTTCCTTTCATCGATATCTTGTCTCCTCTTACACAAAAGATATAAATCATAAGATTTCAGCAACTATATCATTTTTCTCTTTTAACCTAGGTGCTTCCCAAGCCTAAATTTAAACAAAAGTGTATAAAGGAGCAAGTTTTTTTTGTCAAATGGAAATAGTGTACTGTCTTGATTAAAAGGGAAAAATAGGTTTTGAAGGGGCCCTGAAACCCTTTACAACATCAGACACAAAATGTTGCACAAAAGGATATTCTAAAAAACCACTAGCAGCAACCCAACAACCAAAAACCCAAAAGAGCGGATGTTGATCTAAAAATAAGACAAGAAGCTTCCATCAACACCCAATAGCCACAATATAGCAAAATAACCTAAAAGAAACCAACACCTAGCAAAAAAATAAAAAGCAATCAAGAAAAAGACTAATTTAGGCCACTCAAAGTATTGGCCACCTCCATCTGCTGGTTCCTATGCTTTTCAACCATATCGAACAATTCCTTCTTCTTAGCATCAAACAATTTCTTCCAATCAGTCGACCCTCTAACAACAAGTCCTTTTTCATCATCCTTAGCAACTTTCTTACCTTTGCCCTTTTCCGCGCATTCTTTCTCCATAAGCTCAGAGAAATACACCTGATCTTCTCTGAGCTCACTAATTTTTATGAAAAGGACTTCCAAGGAGTCTGCATTGTTCTTTACATAGACATGACAAGCTTGCATAATTTTTTTGATATCCACACTAATGCCTGAAACCTTGACTCCCAAAGCAGACAATCTTTCCTCACAAAAAGATTTAAAATAATGATAAGAACCTTCAAGGTCCACCATTCAATCAATAAGAATGTCCGGTACCAAACTTTTAGGAACATTTTTCAGATTTTCCTTTACACCTCTAATTTTAATGTTAATCTTATTGAACTCCTGCAGAGTCCACTTAGCTAATTTAAAGGTACCCGCTGCCCCAGCTCTAGCCATATCTAGCAAATTAAACATGGAGGTAGTATCATCATCAAGATAAGAGAAGTCCTCGGAGAGAGGATCTACCTTCAAAGGCTCTTGTTTGGCTTCTTTCTTTTCCACCTCCTCCTCCTCCTGACACCTATCCTGCATGTCCTCCTCCTCGGGAAAATCCTACAAAGGAGAATCCACAACGGTCATAGTCTTAAGACCAACATTCTTGTCCTCACCAGCCACATTGGGGTCCTTGGTTGAAAAATCCAAGGATTTGTCTTTTAGTTTAGCAATACGCGTTGACAACCTCCTCACTTTGTCAACCGTACCCAAATATTTGTCTTGTGTCCCCACCTCACCACCACCACCAACAACTTCTCCACCAACAACCGCATCCATAGACTTAGGAGAGGGATCATTCAATCCCACCTAAGTTGTGTCCTCACTCCCAGAAAGGGAAAAAAGCCTATTACTCTTAGCACCAACCACCTTCCTTTTCTTTGAAGACGTAGCCATAGTGATAGGAGAAATTTCCTCCTCCTCTTCGGTCCATTCTCCCTCCTCATCTGAAGAGGACTCTGACCTCGATGACCTAGACTCATCACTTAAAGTCTTCTCCTTTCCCTTGATGGCAGGAGCAGGGAGAAGAGTCTTGACATGTTCCATGATTAGTAAAATAAGCCCTTCATGAAGAATGGGGCCCTTCCTATTCTTAAGGTGTGCATACACCGAAACCTCCAAAGAAGATAACAAAAAAAAGGAAAATAAATAAACATACCATGTATGAAATGATTGAGGAGAGTAAAATGATGACCAAGAATAGCCCTAAACCTCCCTTCCAACATCACATAATGCATCAGCACCTCAGCAACGTTGGCCCAAATTTTCTTGAGGGAAGTTCTCTCATATCCCCAAGTCTCCAATTTAGTTAAATGCTTCCTCTCATCATCTTTAAAAAACTGATTCATCGCCTCTTCATTGATCTTTTTTATCTTTGAAGAACTTCTGACCAATTGTCGGCTTCCCAGTTTCTGTGGCAATCAAATCCTCATTCACCTCCACATCCAAAAATTTAACCCTAAGCTTTTGATTGTGCCAGAAAGAAACAAATTGCATCGAGGCATTAGGATCATGCCCGTGCAATCTCTCCAAAAATAGAAATTTTTTACCATGGCTCAGAATATTCCAGAGTTTCTTCTTACACAGAATGTCCCCACAAAAATGCAGCTCAATTTTGCTCCTTTCACCACCCATGGTTACCAACACATGACTCACAAAATCCTTGTGAAAGCCCACAACTGAAGGCCAAAAAGAAATAATACACCCACAAAGTGTGTGAAATGGAGGAAGGTACTAGACCATAAATGCCACAACACCTTAGTCCATGCCATCATTCCTCAATAAACTCTTGGCTTCCTCAGGAAGGATTGATCCCTCCTCCCATGAGCAAAATTCATTTAAACTGATAGCCTCGTTGGCAAAAAAATCTGCCATTGAGTTTCCTTCTCAATAAACATGAGAGACACGAATCTCAACACAAGATTGTAACATAATTATTGTATCCTTAATGAGTTGGTCGACACTCCAACTAGGAGTATGAGTGCCATGCAGATAGTTCATAATGTTCATTGAGTCTCCTTCCACCCACAATTTGGAGTACACCCTTTATTGATAGCATACTTAATACTTATGAACACAGCCTCCACCTCCGCACAAGGATTGGTCTGAGTTCCCAATGGGAGTGCCACCGCACCAAGGAGTCTACCTACATCATTTCTGATAGTCATAATGAATAAAATAATATAAAAAATCAACAATGTGAGAAAGAGGTTGTTATTGGTAATGTAATTTTTTTAACAAACTATAATTATAATTTGCATGTAGAAGATATAAAATCAATTGTTACTATGATTCCTTTATATTTCTACCTATTTAAATATATTTCTAATGCTTTTTATGAAGAATATTGGAGATTAGTACATCAATTAGATTGCATGAAACTTCACATACAAAGGGAAGGCAAAGAAAAATCCATAGAGCTCATAAAAGATGAAGGTATGGAAGCATTTTTGGCTTCCCTAAGAGATTCTCTTATGTATCTGGAATAAAAGGATATTCCTCTTTTATAGTGTGAGGAATAATCATGGAAAGAGATCATTAATGATACCTTGAATCATGTGATGAGGTTGATATTTTCAAAGATTCACCTAATTTTATGGACCAAGACATGTATCAATAAAATCAATGAGGAATTCTTCCATGCCATTGATAATGTTAAGATTAAGGTATAATTTATGTTGCAATTCTATGTATTATTAATGCACATCTCTGACACTCTTGGAGAGTGTCATTTATAAATTAATTTGTAATTTATATTCCCCAAGAATCTAGGAATTAGTCATTATATGCATTCATGAAGGAGGTGGACATGGAAACGGTGGTTATGAGGCTATATTTAGCAAACCTCTCAATTTGGGCATGAGAATTGAGTAGTGGAGCATCTTGAATGATGTTGGTGGGTACCAAATGAATTTGGTGATGATTTTGGACATCTATCTTGGGATATGATTCATTATGGAGGAGTTAAAGTAATTGATGTTATATATTATTAATATGGAGGTTATTTTTCGAATAATCTCTCATTGGCAATTACATTTACTATTCTTAGAAGATCCTCTTCATTTAGGATGTGGAAGTTTTTTCATTTTACGATGGTTTAAAGGTACATTATTTTGGAAACTATTTGTGGTATTCGTCTCCTATTTCTCTCTATATAAGAGATATGAGATTTTTTTATAGGTACGTAGGCACTACCAAAGTCCTATTATAATGAATAGAGTGTTATTATTTGGGTATATCTCGTACATGAATATTAATACATACTTTTCATTCTCCTTATTGTGGATTTTATCTTGAGATGGTTTCTCCACATAAATCTTATTTTGATATGGTTTTCTGAATTCTTTCTCATTGCTAGTTTATGCAATTATATAATTTAGTCTTATGGTAATCCTTCTTTAAGATATAAATTTTATATTGTATACACATGCAAAGGTTATTTTTATAGTAGTTTCACCTTTTTTCTCAATATTTGATATTATAGCTAACAATTTTACATAGAGAGGGGCACCTTTCTATTAAGTGTTGAATGTTTTTTGGTTGTAGTGAGAGATTTTATGTTGTGTGGTTTTCTATATTTGAGGAAAGAATTGCATACCATGGCTTCTACTTCCCATATGAATTTTGAGAAATTCAATTATACTAGATATGCGATGTGAAAATTAAATCTATGGATGATCTCCTTGAAGAAATAGATTACTTGTTGTTTGTTTCAAAATAAAAGAATCCATTAATTGTGTCTAATGAATATTTGTTAAAAATAAACAAGAATGTATGAAAAACAATATAATATTGTCTTGTAGATTTTTTCATCTTAAATGTTTCTATGGAGACTATTGTATCCAAACTATGGAAGAGGATAGGTGATATCTATCAAACCAAAAATATTAAAAATAGGTTAATATATCTCCAAAGAAATTTATACTCATCAAAAATTAAAGAAGGTGTTTCTATTTCAAACCATTTCAATATTTTTAATTTGATTTTAAATCAACTTGCACCATATTAATAATGTATTTAAGATTGAATATATCCTCAATAAATAAAATCTATACTTAGGATCGATTTTCTTTATTGCTCTAGATTTTATACATATTTTATATTCTCATTCTTTATTTGGTGTTAAAACTATTGGTACCATGCACATATACTCAAAAAAAAAAAAATCAATCAATTTGTCAAAAATTTTGTAACTTATCTATTCAATTCCCCACTTTCAACTGGTGCCAACCTATGTGTTTCCTTATTCAGTAAACTTACTCCTAGAACTATTTCCATATTGTGACTTATACTTCTCATTGATGGTAAAAACTCTAGAAAAACTTAATAAAAAAAATATCAATTCTTTAGAAACTTCAAAATCTTAGGATGTACTATTGCATTTTATTCCTTGCTTTTGTGTTATCTTTTTTTCTCACAACATCAAAGAAAATCATCTCTTTCTTAGAATTCTTTGAGAATTTCTTATCATTTACTAACATCATTCTTGCAAGACCATTTATTCATTCACCATCCTCCTTCAATGGTAAATATATATGTTTCTTGTCATCCTTTGTCAATTTATAATTGTTTTCCTTTCCATCATGTATACCTTTTATGTCAAACTACCATGTTCTACCCAATAAAATATGAAAAAAATACACTGACATAATATCACATTAAACCTCATCTATAACCCAATCATAAGTTTTGCAAGAAAATTTTCACCAACCAAAATACTTTATTTAGGGGTTAGGATGTTCTAGCATTTTTATGTTTATTTTATCCACCATTTCACTTGCTATTAGTATTACAATAATCAATAATCATCATACTACATTTACCTTTATTTTTTCATAAAGTTTAAAGAAAACTCATCATTTGTACTAGTTCTCTTGAATCTTTAGGAATTTGTAGACTTCTTCTTAGCAATAATGACCCACCCTTTTTTTCATGTGTGCTCACTGATAGAAGAAACTTCTTCATCAACATGTTTTTCTCTTGAGGTTTTCTCAAATCTTCAATCATATTATTCTCGCAGCTTATTACACTCAAATGTTATATGAACTTTACCTCAACGCTTAAAATAGGCAATTACTCTAGATTACCTTTCAATACCTCTTCCATATCTACCTTGGCATAATTGATAATTATTATATCTACTACTACAATAACTTTCTTTACTTTCTTTTATTTTAGTATCATCATCATCATGAGTTCCTCTTCCATTTCCTTGGTTCCTACACATAGAAACTATGCCACTTCTTCCTCTCTTATTTATTTTGTGTTGAAATGTACAATTCAACTTATCTTTAGCCTTTAGTGCAATTTGGTATGCTTCATCAACCAACTAGATAGTTAACATACTCAATTCTTCTTAGACTTGTCCCCTTACACGATTAATATATCTAGCCACTTACTCTTGGTTATCTTCATGATGAATTGTTCTAATAGAAAACTTATAATATTTCACACTTAAATATTTATGTATTGCATCTAAGAGTGCAACCAATCAATCAATAGACACAAATTTGTATAACCTTATAAATTTAAATACTACTTATGACAATAGAACTATAAATATTTGTGTCCATCAATTTTTTTACTATACTTTTAAATACTATTACTAATTATTAAATCTCTACTCATTCTCAAAATCCTTTTTCAAAAAAGAGAATTAAATTAGACAATCTCTTATTGAAATTCCATAAATTAGACATCCTCTAAGCCATATATAGTGCACTTGAACTAAATTGACACAAAATCTCCTCTACATTACAAATGCTAGTGCCACCTAATCCACTTGATTTAAGAAAAATAGCAACCCACCATAGATAAAAGAATGAAAGAATATTCCTAAATGAATTTGCAAAATAAATAAAATAATAATGCTTATTAAAGTGAATACGGATGACAATTGATACCCGTTGTTTAAGACAACTTTTGGTATTTGGGTTTCTCTACAACATATCTTTTCATTGATATTTATCTTTGGAGACTTTTCAGGTAGTATTTTGTTTAAGGGTTTTGAATCCCTTAAAAACCTGTTTAACCTTAATCAAAAACTGATATCCAGCTCTGAGTTAATATTTTTACAATAATTTTCTACAAATTATTTCTAAGAATGAACAAAATTTTAAAAGTTAGTTTATCACCTTTTAGTGACTGACTAGCAATGATCGTTGTAACCTACTTTAATATTACAGTTTACCCATCCCAATTAATTTGTTACTGAACATTAGTTCATAGCCTAGGTTTCATCCTTTCTAATTGATCTCCCCCTAAAAATCTATTCTTAAATGCAATATCTGATTTGAAGTGACATTTATGACATAAATCTTTTTCTTTGAGGGTCCTTCAACAATGTATGAAGTGAAATTTATGACATAAATATTTTTCTTTGAGGGTCCTTCAACAATGTATGAAGTGAAATTTATGACAAATCTTTTTCTTTGAGGGTCCTTCAACAATGTATGAAGTGAAATTTATGACATAAGTCGTTTTCTTTAAGAATCCTCCAATAATATAAATCTCCAATTTTAACGCAAAATAAAATGATTATAACAAGATTTTATTATATTAAATTATAATTTGTTACATCCATTCTATCTTCCCCAAGCTGGTGAACCCATAGATAGGCCTGTCACACTACCAAACAAAATTATTCCAAACTTTCTTCTCCCTCTGTTGTTTCAAGATCTCTATGTCTACTAACTATTGCAGAAGAAACAAAATCTGTAGAGTACAAAGCAAGCACTAACAATGATGATCCTAGGAAAACTGGCAGAGGCCCAATAACCCACAAAAGCAAAGGAAACCCCCCATAAAAGGCCCTGTTACCAACTATATTGAAAACGAAACCCCTTTCCAACACCTTACATACATAATCTGCACTAATCAAGCTGCCCAATTCATTTTTTCTTACTGGGGTTGCTATCAAAGAGCCGACTTCACACTTGCAGCAGATTGACAGAGAATGACAGAGAAAAGAGAAAACAAAGAACAGGAGCACTAGCAAGTATTTGATTGCCAATATGAAGTCTCCTTGAGAGCCAAAGGTTGTCTCATTGAGAGGCCTTTTTATACTGTACGTGCTGCTAATCATGGCAGCCATCCCACAACCCAACAGAATTGACGTTGTGGCCATCAAGGTGGATCCCATTATGCTGTTCCTTAATGTCTGTACAGCTAGAACTCCATTCTTCTCACCATCCTGCATATAGAACACAGATCATAATTCATCAATTCTTAGTAACAAAATACTCCTAAATTAGAGATATCAGATTTCCACAGTTTATATTGATGAGAGCTATTTTTTCTACATTCAAGTGTAAATTTATTTGCATCAACGTTTTGGATCACACTCGGTGATCCATCATCAGAATGAAAAGAGCTGAAAGAGATCATAGAGTGTGATTCCAAACGTTGATGCAAATAAATTTACAGAATTGAATCCAAAAAAAATAGCTCTTACTTCTAAATTAATAACAATATGTTTTAAAATCTTCCACGAATATGGCTACCATAAATCAAGCTAACACTCATGGATCAAATGAAATATTACAGGAAAATGCATGAATTAGCATTCTTATAAAATCCTACCTTCATGATGCCTTTAACCCAAAGCCTTCTTCCTATGCTATTGACACCAATTACAGTCTTGAGAGGGTGATTCTTAACTCTATACCACAAAAAAACATGATATAAGATGGATAGTAGAAGACCCAAGGGCACAAATATGATATCCAGGAAGTCTTTCCTCCATTCCATAGTTTGGTTGAACTGAGATGTTGAAACTGTAATAGATGTAGGAATACAGAGGACAATGTTTTCTTACATTTAAGTGGGAGCCCTCCATTATAAGCACCTTTGTACTTTATAAACAAGATTGAGGTCATCTTCACAGTCTCACCGTCACGATCACCCGAATGAACTTCTATAAAATCCAACAAGCTTTTGGTTTGACGCGACCCAAGATAAGATATAGCACCTTCTCATGGGTGCTGAGTTGTGATGGTCTTTACCCCACAAAACATATCATAACTAACAGCAATAGCATACTCTGGTACATTGAATTTGGTCTTCTTTTCATCGTATATCAAACAATGCGTGAAAAGTATAATCAAACAATGCGTGAAAAGTGTATAGCATTCATATATATCAACATTAACTTGCTATGGTACATTGAACTTGGTCCTCTTAATATGTTTTGATTCATATATGCGTTTAGTTCACTAAGGGGTTTTAGCTTGGTAGTGGCCATTCTCACTATTGTAGCATAAGTAAAGTTGGCTTTCTAGCATTAAAAGATACCATCTTTGAGGCCAATATTGGCTTGGTTAACATTTTTTATAGGAGGGTTTTCATTATATTGATGTTTATTAGTAATTCTATTTTAGTCCAATATGTATGTCAAAGAGGTCTTAAAGGTGAATTGTTGAGTTCTTAAGCAAATAACATGCTACACTCAAAGTGGTTTTCCATGGACACGTGTCATTACTAAATTGTTGGTGCAAAATAGATGAGTGGAATTTGATCACTTTGAGTTCATGTGCCGAGATTCACCAATTAGATAAACATTCACAATGAATAGACCATTTGATTGCACTTTAAATAGTGTAGGCATGTTATAAAGTTTCATGACTTCTTGCCTAAAAATTGATGGATAAAGCTTTTTTGTATGATGTTCAAAGCTTACAAGCATACAATTATATCAATGTGGAGATATGTGGACCAATTAGAAGATGACACATCAACAAGGACATTGAAATAGGTTGACATGTATCTATGATCACCATACCTTTGATAAATCCTAAACCAATGGTTATAGTTTTAATAGAATATTAAATTATTTGTAATTGAAACACATCCTCTTTTTAATTTCTTAGAGGCACATATGCACTATCCTTCAATGCCCTTATCCTTCTCAAGATAGTGGACATTTGAGGGAATGGAACATAAACAAAGGCATAATTAATGTGGATTTGCATTTTTACATTTGTCTTAGATCTTATAAACACGAAAAAAATTTACATAACCAATTGGAAAGATTGGAATGAGAATGACACTATTCTCCACCAATCTCATTTTTCTCAATTCTTTCTTTGTTGAGTGTAATTTCCTATTACTATAAGATAGACTAATAGGCTTCAATGATAATCAGTTTGGAATTAGTTTTAATGTTCATATAAATTAGTAGTATCAAATACAAAAATTGACCAAAATTGAGTATAATTATTGGTTTCTTAATGTGGCTTTCTAGTATTTTTATGTTTCTTTGTTTTAGATTTTGTTACTATTATTCTACTATACCTAGCCTTATTCTTATTTGTAGTTATTTTTCATTCTCATTGGGTTTATAATTTTAAGAGGAGGGTACATGTACATTACCAAGTTGGATTCATATTTTTTTGAGTAGATTCTTAGATTCATGTTGTTGCAAGTATGAAGGTGTTGTCATTGATGTCAATTGGTTGATGTTTTCATTGATGCCAACTATGTGTATGGAGTTTGGTTATTGGTTGTATATGTTGAGGATATTGAGAAAATTGTAATAAAGAAGGTTTGCAGGTTATGCATGTAAAGTTGAGATGTTGAGGAAGTACTATGAGTAAATGGAGTTATCTTTATATGTTTGGAGGTGTGTTAGAGTGAATTAATGTGCTACAATGATTTCTTTGGTACTTGGGTTTCAAGTGCTTTTGAGAAAATTTGATAAATAGTGAAAACAGTGTCATGCAGGTATTCATTGTATGCTCTAGGATGTGCTTTGTATTGCTTCTATGCTTGTGCGGTCCTAATAGATTGTTTATGATTGTTGGTAGTTGCTATATCCAGAATTTGGGCTTCTAGATTATTGTATAGTGCGAGATATCTTCACCAGTATGTGAACTATGCATATCAGTGTGTCTAACTGTGGTCTGGAAGAAATGTAATTGCTTTGGATTTCTCTGAATTTTGGTTTCATGACTTGCGATTCTGAGAATAAGTTAAAAGGTCATGTTCAAGTGAAGTTTGTTGTCTAAAAAGATTGGACCGAGTTAAAAGGATGCATGTGCTTAATTGTTTCATGTGTTTTACACATGTGTTGGTCGACCTTGTGTTAAACACTACTTACAAAATTCATGGAAGTGTGTTGAGGTGTGGTGGGACTAATTTAGGTCCTCATTAAGTATATGTTTAGGTTTTCGTCATTCTAATTCCACTGTAGAATGTTTTGGCCCTATCCTAATTTGAATTTGTAAATGCAAATTGTGTATGGCTGCCCTCAGAAGGGTTTCAAGGTTGAAGATGATCTAAAAACAAGTTGAGATGTTGGTGAATGGCAAGATAGATGAGAGATAGATGTGAGATATGTGTGTGTGATGCGAATTCAAGTAGATCAATGCGAATTTCAAGTGTTGATTTTTTGAAGGCAGTGAGCTAAAGGTGTACTCTATCTTTCAAGCATGTATACAAGTATGTGAGAAAATTATGGTGGAATCTCTATTTCATTGAGATAGTTTTCTCTCAGTAACAATCCTCTTCTATCTTATTTGTAATGAATTGTGGTAGTGATCCCTTATGGGTAGTGTGTCCTATCTTGGTAGTGAACCTTTCTGGAAATGAGCCTTTGTATTCGGTTTTGGAATTATTAATATTGTGAAATAATCCTCATTGTGGTTTTCCATGTAAATCTGGTGTTATTGTGTGCATGGTTTTACTTCTTTCATTTTTTGTTTCTGCACTCAATGATTAAACACATTAACAGAGTAAAGGTTTTGTGAATGCTTATTGATCTAACTTCTGGTGAAAGTTTTAATGGTTAAAATTTCTACAACAGATTCACCCACCTCTCAGTTGTCTTGTTCAACAATTGGTATTAGAGCAAGGTTCCTTGGAGAAGAGTTTAACTACTTAAGGAAGGTCTGAGATGGTGAGCAAGATCACTATTGAGTGTCCTAGGTTTGATGGAACTGACTATGCATTATAGAAAATGAAGATGGAAGGATATATGTCATACTATGGATATGAGATCGAGAAGTCTATTCAAAACTAGTATGTTCCTTCGGCAAATGGTCCAAGTACTGTTGATGAGACCAAAGCGCATGAAATCAACAATAAGGTAAGATTTATTATTGTAAACAGTCTTTCACATTCTGAAGTAGTTAAAGTTATGAATTTGAAGACTGCTAAAGAGGTCTGGGATAAGTTGAAAAGGATGTATGAAGGAGATGAAAAGGTTAAACAAGCAAAGTTGTAGAACTTGGAAGCAAAATTTGAGATCTTGCAAATGGGTGAAGATGAGAACATCAAATCCTACATGCAGAGAGTAGATGAGATGGTAAGTGGAATGAGAGGACTTGGTGCTGAAATAGATGAATCCAAGATAGTGAAGAAGGTACTCAGAACTCTCCTTGATATATACAGTGAAAAGGTATCTGCTATAGATGAAGTTTTAGATTATAATACTTATACTAAAGATTAGTTGATTGGTACACTAACTTCATTTGAAATGAGAAAGGCTGGATTGAAAAATGGAACAAAGATAGAAACTACATTTAGGGCTGCAAAAGTGGAAGATCTGGATGAAGACAATCTTGATGAAGTAGAAGCAAATTTTGTAAGAAGAATGAAAAAGGGCTCTGGTAAGTATCAAGGTAAATTACCATTCAAATGTTTTAGCTGTGGAGGAATAGCTCATTATGCTTCAAGCTGTCCAAAAAGAGCTGAAAGAAATAAATGTAGACAAGATAAAGAAAATAAAGGAAATATGATCAAAGGAGGATATTATGTCAATGAAGATGTTGGCATTTCTAATGATGAGTTTGATTATGGAGATTTTGATGATAATGAATGCTTGTTCCTAGCTTTAAAGGATGAATCTACTACTACTAACACTAAAAGATGAGTGAAGGAAAGTGCTTTGGAGAAAGTTAAAGGTATTGTGATCTCTTCTCTTCATGCTAAACAAGTAGACAACTACTAGGTCATTGATAGCGGCTGCTCAAATCACATGACCGGTGACAAAATTAAGTTTGTTGAACTTGAGAAATATGATGCAGGCTTAGTTAAGTTTGGAGATGATTCTAGTGCTAAAATTTGTGGGATAGGTTCAATCAATTTTGATGGAAATCATAATACTGATGGTGTATACTATGTTAAGGGTTTGAGACATAATCTCTTGAGTGTTGGAAAAATGTGTAAAAAGGGTTATAATCTTTTGTTTGAGGATGAAAAATGTGAAATCAAGAAAGGGTCTAGAACTATGATTGTTGCTGGAAAGAAGACTAAAGGAAACATCTATCAATTTAAAGCTACTGATGGATATTATTTTATGTATCATATTAATGATAGTTGGCTATGGCACCAAAGGATGTGTCATATGAATTTTGACAACATGGTAAGAATTAGTGTAGTATAAGCTGTTAGAGATTTACCAAGAATTACAAGGCCCGTTAATGTAGTTTGCAAGGACTATCAATTTGGAAAGCAAGCAAGAAACAACTGTAGGTCAAAGGAATAATCTACTACCGGACTACTAGAATTGATTCATATATATCTTTGTGGTCTTGCAAGGGTGAGAAGTATACAAGGTGATAGGTATTTTATGCTTTTGATTAATGATTAATCTAGAATGACATGGGTTACTTTTCTTAGAGAGAAATCTGATGTATTAGACAAATTCAAGGCATTTAAGGCAATGGTTGAGAATGACATAAATTTGAAAATAAAATGTTTGAGGTCTGATAGAGGTGGTGAATTCACCTCCAATGAGCTTAATATGTTTTATGAAGCCCATGGAATAAGAAGACAGTTGTTTTCCCCTAGAACTCCTCAGTAGAATGGAGTTGTTGAAAGAAAGAACATAACAATTCAAGAAGTTGCTAGATCAATGATAAGAAAGGCAGGTCTACTAGAAGTTTACTGGAGAGAAGCAATTCACACTATTGTTTATGTGTTCAATCAAGTTCAAGAAAAAACTAACAGCACTAAGAATCCCTATGAGGTATGGTGTGGAAGGATTTCTACTATCAAGTATTTTAAGGTATTTGGAAGCAAATGTTATATCAGAAGAGATGAAGAAAATATAGGAAAGTTTGATACTAGATGTGATGAGGGTATTTTCCTTGGATACTCTACTAGAAGAAAAGCTTACAAATATTACAAAAAAAGGTTGAGAAAGGTTGTAGAAATCACAAATGTCAAGGTCGATGAAGCATTGAAGAATTCAATTGAAGTTGATGGATATGTATCAGATGAACTTGGTTGCAAAGAAGTAGAAGAAGTTGTTGAAGAACAAGAAGTAAAAAATGAAGAAGAAGCTCCAAAAAGGGTTCCTAAAACCCCTAAGTATGTGCAAAAGAACCATTCAGAAGATCAAATTATTGGAGACAAGAGGAAAGGTGTATTGAAAAGAAGAAAAGTTGTTGAAGTTGAGGTAAATTACTGTCTACTTTCTGAAGTTGAGCCTAAGAAAATGAGTAAGGCATGTAAAGATGAACATTGGAAGAAAGTAATGGAAGAAGAACTTTGCAAATTGAGAAAAATCAAACTTGAGAATTGGTCCCTAGACCAACAAACAAGAACATAATTGGAAGTAAGTGGGTTTTCAGAAACAAACTGAATGAGAATGGAGAAGTGGTAAGAAACAAGACAAGGCTTATGTGTAAAGGATACTCACAAGTGGAAGGTATAGATTTCTAGGAGACTTTTTCTCTGGTGGCTAGAATAAAAGCTATTAGAATGTTTTTGGAATTTGCTGCTTATAAGGATTTTAAAGCTTACCGGATGGATGTGAATTCAACATTTCTGAATGGTGAGTTGGAAGAATAAGTTTACATGGAACAACTAGAGGGATTCTAGTTGTCAAATCAACTCGATATGGTCTAAAGATTGAAAAATGATTTATATGGTTTGAAGCAAGCTCCCAAAGCTTGGTATGCAAGATTGGAAAAATATTTGATTCAGAAAGGTTTTAGCAAAGGTACTGCAGATAGCAATTTATATTTCAAAATTTAAGATGATAAGATCTTGATAGTAGTTGTGTATGTCAATGAAATTATTTTTGGAGGAAATGAAACAATGTGTAAAATATTTGCTGAAGAGATGTGTCACACCTCAATTTATGTTTACCTATTTACTATTACTATGTTAGGGTAAATATTGCATATGTGAATTTATTTTGAATTCTGATTAGATATATGAGTGTGTGTGTGATTGCATTTTGTTTATTGGAAAAGTATGAATGAATTTTTATTTCATTTGATGTTAATGGAATGGGAAAATTGGAATGTATTGTTATTAAAGTGGATATTATAACTATGAAAAATGCAAATGTTTCTATTGATGAACAACTGACTACCATGAAAATGTGTTAAGTTGGATGCAGGTTCATAATCAATCATTCGGAAGTGAGGGGAAGTATCACTCAGGAGAAGAAATTGGTAAACCAACCGGTAATGAAACCTAATTGAGCTTATACACACACACACACACACTAATAGAGAGGTTGAGTCAAGTCATAGAGTTTGAGAATTGGTAAGTTATCCCTTAGCATGATGTGTTTGCAATAGAAATGAGTTTGAATTCTGTAGGAGCATTCTTGGTTTATGTTTAGTGCTTGATGCATGCGAGTACTTCTTTATATTGCTATACTTTATTGATGAGATGTACATACATTGAAAGTATATATATGTACACATATGCATGCCGATGATAGTCCATACACATGAAGGAACATGTACATGAGAGTACATAGGTATATGTACCTATGCATGCTTATGGATGGGTTGCTTATGGGCATGGTTATATCAAGAGGAATATGACATGTATATATATAATCAAATGTATATGTATCTACCAATAGGATAGTAATATTTTTTGGAATCTAGGAACACTATAGGGGAAAAACCACGATGGAGGTCAATCCATAATTTGAGTACTCAAATATAAGTTTTACAAAATGGGAATGCACTTGCATTCAGGCACACTGCCTAGAGCTCACTGCTCAAAATAAGAAGGCTCACTGCCTTACAAAATATTAAGATTAAGTCCATCTAAAGAATTTAACTAAGGGAATAGAATCTATTAATGCCTAATTACAGTTTCGGTTAAGCTCATCAGTTGGTTTCTTGACCTTCTATCAGATTTTTCCCTTCTGCTCTACTCTGCTACAATTAGCATCACAAATCTTATATGTGCGGATGAGATCGAACAATTGCTCTTCTAAATTTTGCATCACACATCAACATACTTCGCATCTATCATGCTTCGATACCAAAATGATATAAACAATCGATCTTATATATCCACATCAAAGGGTAATATCATCTTCATGTCAGCTTTAGAAAAACATATAATATTTTCCAACCGTTGGCTAAATCCACAAATGATTCTTAATGTGCACCATCCAAAATTGACCATAACATAATGAGGACCTAAATAAACATGTTCAAACATAAAAACATTCAAATAATTACTCCTTAGACATCCATAACAACTATATCCACCAAGTTAGCCTTCTAGCATTGATAAACTAAAAATCAATACACCGGATCTTCAAACTCGTACACTGATTGATGCACCAACACAAAACTTGAGAATAAGGTATTCCAAATACCCAACGACCTTCCCTGAGATGCGCACCATGAACTGACAAACTGATAATGCATATTGATTGACAAACTTTGCTTCAATCGAATACCCTGTTCTTCACTCTGCCTCCCAGTATGAATAGATACTGAAGTGCGTACCAGATCAATGACTTAGGTTGCCATCAATGACAACACCAAATGCCAACAATATCCAGAAGCCATATGCCAACAATATTTTATGTATGTGATTATGTTATCAAATGTATATATATAGGATATATACATATATACGTATGTATACATGTATCGATATATGCATATGTAATGGCAAATGGAATGCCCATATGGATATGTCAACATATGTATATGTACATATACATGCATATAGGTATATATATACAAATGATATTATATGAGAAATATTAACTTGATCTTATTCATTTGAATATCAAATGTATACATATTTAATTGACATGGAATATATATATTAGAATATATATACATATACATATATATATAGCATTGAAGCTATTCATTGATATATATATATGTATGTATGTATGTACATGTATATATATGTAGATATATATATATATATATATATGTACATGTATATATAAATCAAGAAAGTATTTGAGGCTGATTTGTATATATATTACGCAAAGTATTAGAGGCCAATGTATACATATATTATGCAAAGTATAAAGGTCGATTCATATAAGTAGTTTGGTTGATGAAAAGTGAAATATAACGCACTATATAATGGTGTTCAAGTGAATATTAAGGTGTATTTATTATTTCTGATAAAGTGCAAAGGAAATATGTGAGATTATAGTTTGTTGTATAATGAAATTGAAACAAAATTAAATGCAACACATAGTATGCAGTGAACCAGTCAACATATTAACTGCCATTTAAACACCAAGAAGTCGAACCAAGAGTATGTGTCAACTACTCAATCTTTGACTAAGTCGACTGAGTATGTGCAGCCAGAGTATGATAGACCAATTCCTCTGTAAACTGTGGGCTTGAGAATAGGGAATGTGCAACAAACTTGGCACCATAGTATGAATTATCTGATTGCTTTAGAATTCTATCATGCCTTGAAACTGAATAGTTGTATAAAGCATGTGCTTTATGAACTTTTCAAACCTACTGTGTCGAGCATTTGATCAATTTTTTGTACAAATTCGATGACTATCTTCATAAGAATTCACCACCTTTCTACTGCTAAGCTGAGTTGATTGAAAATGACTGAGAAGTGGTGTATATTGAACCTTGTTTTTAGCCTTGTGAAGCTGAATTTTGAGTATAAATAAAGGGTGAGCTCACCTCATTTGTTACACTTTTCATTTGCAACATTACACTGCTCATATCTATTGTAGTTTATCTTTTAGTGTTCTTAGTTTTTTGAGAGCTGCTGTGAGGGAGTTTTTAGTGAGAATAATTGAGTGAGGTTGGTTGCTGATTTGGTAAATAAGAAGATTCCAAGCTAGGAATTTCAAGAGTCAATTAGATTAAGTGAATAACAAGCGTGTAATTCTATTCTCTTTCTATTTTTTCTTTAAATCTGAAACGTTGTTTTTCTTGAATGTTATTCTGGAAATGTATTAGTTTCTTGAAATAGAGTAAAAGTCTATTTGCTTATAAAAGAGGAAAGGTCTCATTTGATTTGATTTCCATGCAAGTGTTTCTATTTACTCCATATTAAGGAGTGTTTGATTGATGTCAATAGTATTATATACCAGGATTGACAAATTGGAAATATCTTGTTAAGTTATTTAATATAAAGTTGTTATGTGGACGTTGAAAGCATATGAGTTATACCTAGGGTTAGGTTATCCATTGAAGGGGGGGTAATTTATGCTTTACCTTGTGTTATTTGGTATAAATTCCATTTTGAATTGGGAAAAGGGAATATTTCAAATCGAAGTTAAGATTACCTATTGAAGGTTTACCTATGCATAGATATAATGGTCTAAAGTAGAATGAGCTAGGGTAGTGTATTTGAATAGGATGGTTGTCACTCGAAGTACTGAGTGAGAATACTTTGGCCAAAGTAGTGTGATTTCCTTTGGCTCCACTATCAGTTCACCATTTTCCTATTTATGCATGCTATATCAGGATTGTAAGGTCTACAAGTTCTAGTTATGTAGGAAACAACACTAACCTCATTAAGGTTAATATTACAAGGTTTCTTCACCAATCTCTTCATCGAAGAGTAGGGCCATCTACCTAATGATAGATGTGCGGGGGATCGCATATGAGTCCATGGTTGGGGGAAAAGTGCTTGAGTGATGCTTCTCCTCCTCAATTGGCGATCAGGGTCTCAAGAAGATTCCCGGACCATCTATATCTATTGATTTGAAGCTCAATTGAGCTATGTATGTAATTGTTTACAATTTTGAAATATTGTAACACAATGATTATTGTATTGAAATTGAAATCAATAGAAGGAATTTGTTATGTCTTTTATGTTCAATCTTTCTCTCATTAGAAAATAATTTTTTTGTTGCAATGGTTTGAATCATAGTTTATTTACCCAAAAGAAAAAACTTAGGAAATTTAATTGTGTGAACAATTGGCATGTTACATGTGGTATTAGAGCGACCGGGTTTAGCTTTGGAACTTATGTGCTCATCATACTTTCCATCCAACATTGAATAAGAGTAATGTTTGTAAATTCTTGTGCTAGGATGGTGCATCTCAAGTTAACTGCAAGAAAGTCAGTGTTCGGTAATGAGCTCTACCTAAAAGCCAAGAAGGAAAAAGAGGCCATTGTTTGTATGATAGAGGGTACCAACTATGATAATTTTGTTTGGCTAAGTGATACTAAAACCTTTAGCCACACTCTTTCTTTTATTAGTGAAGTAAAGAGAAAGATGAAGGAGGAAGCCAATCTCAACTATCTACCTCTAGTTTCACCAACAAAGTTTGATTCCATGTCACTTTCCAGGGATATGCCCTTAGAAGGGAGTGTCATTCTAGCATTATGATTTAGGGACCCTAGAGTTCTTTCGATGTCAAAAGTGATTGTAATTTCCTCAAGTAATGAATTAGAGGGTTATGTGCCTCACAAATATGTATTGGATGATAAATCCAATGGTTATTATCCATTTTTGGATAGATATGAACAATTAGAGATGAAATAAAAATTGTAGGGTATACCCCATTAAGTTATGTGTAAGAGAGTGAATCTAAGGGATACTCTTCACTTGACTATCTGAATAGTCACTCTATGTAATTGAAAGTATTTTGAGATCCTTGAAATCAATAAAATCATGTGTTTATCAAAAGCTTGTGCTCAAATATTATGTGAAAATTTATTTTATGTGCAAATGAATGCTCATTTAAATATTGTCCATAAGATAGTAAGAACATGATTGAATCTAACATGATGAACCTTTAGGTATAACCCTTTTCTTGCAAAGATGATGAGAACTAGGACCAATCCTAGAGGGATTCATGAAGTCATACAAGGTTCGGTGAGTGATGAAGCTTAAATAGATCAAATTTTGGCTATCATTCATGAAACCAATGCGAGGTTGGGGAATCTTGAACAAGAAGTAAGGGTAAAGGATATATTAGAGTAGGAAGTTCCAAATAATGAGGATGAGGGAGAAAATTCTCATGATAATGAGAAAGAGAAATCACCTTCTTTATTTGAAGGAACTAGTAGGAAGCATACGACTACTGAATTTTCTAGGGACATGAGAAAAATAACCCCACCCAATTTTGAAGGTAGCACTAGTGGGGAAGAAGCTATGGCATGGTTGATCTAGATGGAGAAATATTTCAAGATTCAAAACTATTCTAAGGTCACAAAAGTAGTATGGGGAGCCTATTAGTTAGCAGGAGAAGCCTCTAACAAGTGGTTGAACAAGAAATAGAACTCGGTCTCAATTCTCTAAAAATTACATGGAACAAGTTTGTGGAAATATTCTAAAAAAGGTGGTTACCTCAACTCTTTTTCGACCAGAAACTCACTGATTTTCAAAATCTGAGATAGGGAGAGATGCCAGTAAATGAGTACTGGGAATTTTTACTTAATTGTTACGTTATGTTCCAATGTATTAGAAGGATGAATGATTCCGCATAAGGAAATTCATTATGGGACTTAATAGTCAGATTGGGGGTGAGGTAGATGTTCATGGTCCAACCACTATGGACTTAGTGTATGAGAAGGCTATTAAGTAGGAGCAGAAGCTCAAAGCCATCTCCATCCACTAGGAGAATAAGAACCGCAAGAAGTTTGTGGGAGCTCAAGTTAAATCAACTCCAAGGAAGTTTGAAGGGGTGCAATATTTTTAGAAACAAGGGGATACGGGACCCTGAAATAATGGGAGAGAATCAAGGAAGGAACGTAGAAGGAACAATGTCAATAGTGGTAATGGGAACAATGCTAGAAGTAATGCTCGTAAACCTAGTGAACCTACAAGGAAGAAAGGACTAGCTATGAGATGTTTCACATGTGGAGAAGAACAATATGCATCAAATTTTCCCAATAAGTCTTCTAGGTCATGAACTTATGGAAATCCACTTCCTTCTCAGCAGGTGACGTTCCAATAGAAGATTCATGCTTCTTTGGACGCTCATCAAGCGAAGTATCAAGTGACTCCAATGGAGACTCCAAGTATTTTGTTTGGATATACCCATTTCCATACTTATAGATACTAGAGCTACTGAAAATTTTGTTTCACCTAGAATAGCAAAGCAAATATCTAGGAAAGCTAGTTACATCAAAAAGTCACGAGTTGTAGAATATGCAAACTAGACAAGAGTAACAATGGAACAATGTTTGTTTGAAGCTAGGATTGAGCTACCTTTTTTTCTACGAAGGTAAACCTATATGTATCATCCTTAGGATCCTATGAATACCATAAGGCCAAGGTTGAATACCATACCAAAACTGTAGAGTGCTTGGATGATTCAGGCAACCAAGTAATGCTACAAGGGATACCTAGGGAAGTCAAGTTACATCAAATTTTCGCTATGCAACTGCTTAGGGATAAGAAGAAAGGGTGTAATATTTTTGCAATAAAAATGGAAAATATTGAAGAATATATGGAAATAGATTCACAAGATGGTATGGTCAATTATGGATTAGAAGATTACCAAGAGATGGAAGAAGGTGAAATGATGAAGACTGGAGAGACAAATATGGAAAGATATCCTATCTTGTGAAAGTTTGTAGATATTTTTCCAGAAGAATTACTTGGACTACCACCAAAAAGGATTTTTGATTTCTCCATTGAGATAGTGCCAGGATTGAAACCTATTTCCAAAGTGCCTTACTGAATGAAAAAAACTGAGTTAATGAAGCTTAAGACACAATTGGATGAATTGATATCTAAGGGATTGATAAGACCAAGTGTATCACCTTGGGGAGCACCAGTAATCTTTGTGAAGAAGGATGGTACTTAATTTACTGTTGTACATAGATTATCAGATGCTTAACAAAGCTACAATAAAGAACAAGTATCTATTGCCATGCATTGATGACCTTTTTGATCAAATGTGAGGAGTTGTGTTCTCTAAGATTTATCTATGATCTGGATACCATTAGTTAAGAATCAAGGATGAAGACATATTCAAGATTGCTTTTAAAACAAGATACAGGAATTATGAGTTTACAATCCTATCATTTGGACTAACTAATGCATCGACAACTTTTATGAATCTAATGAACGTATTTAGGGATTGCCTAGTTAAGTTTTTTTTAGTTTTTCTTGATGATATCCTAATCTATTCAAAAAATGAGGAAGATCATTGCAAGCATTTGGAGATAGTTCTACAAGGACTAAGAGAACATAAGTTGTAAGGAAAACTCTCTAAATGTACCTTCTACCAGAAGAAAGTGTAATACCTTGGATATGTGATAACAACTAAAGGTATCTCAGTTGATCCAGCCAAGATCAATGTAGTATTAGAATGACTAGTACCTAAAAATGTTTTTGAGGTGAGAAGTTTTATGGGTTTGGTGGGATATTATAGGAAATTTGTTGCAAACTTCTCTAGAATATCCTTTCCAATTACTTCTTTGTAGAGGAAAGGGAATAAGTTTGAGCGGACAGAAAAATGTCAATCAACATTTAATCTACTTAAAGAGAAGTTAACTACTGCACCAATTTTGAAAGTATTAGTTCCTGATGGTTACTTCATTGTTATTACAGATGTATTGGGAGAAGGCTTAGGTGGAGTTTTAATGCAAGAGGGGCAAGTAATTACTTATGAGTCTAGGAAGCTGAAACCCTATGAGAAAAATTATGCATCGCATGATTTAGAGTTAGCAACGGTGGTTCATGCATTGCATATGTGGAGGAATTACTTGTTGGGGAAGCCCTTTGAGATGAAAACTGATCATCATGGGTTCAAGTATCTATTCACTTAGCCTACTTTGAATGCATGATAGAGAAGATGGTTGGAGTTGATAGCTGATTATTATTTCAATATCAGTTACATCAAGGGAAAATAAAATTGAGTAGCCGATGCCTTAAGTCGTAGAAGACATATTTCCTTGATAGTGACAATCCAAATGGACCTTAAAGGTCAAGTAATGCAAAAATGTAAGGAGGATGACTACTATTTGCAAGTTAAGAAAATACTCACAAATAATCCACAAGATGCAAGTTATGAAGGATTTAATTTTGAACCCAGTGGATTGCTTAGGTATAAGGGAAGGATGTATGTGCTTGACTTTGAAGAATTGAGAAATCTAGTATGGAAAGAAGTTCATGAAGCTCCATACTCGGGACATCTTGGTGTGACAAAAATGTTGACTGATGTGAAGCCATTATACTTTTGGAAAGGGATGAATGGATACACTGCTAGATTTGTGGCTAAATGCTTGGAATGTCAAATGGTGAAAGTGAAACATCATCATCTTGCAGGCTTGTTATATCCACATGATATTCCAAAGAGTAAGTGGGAAGTCATTAGTATGGACTTTGTACAAGGATTTCCTATGTCAATAAATAAGAACAATGCCATATTAGTAGTTGTGGACAAGGTTGCTAAGGTAGCACATTTCATATTGGGGAATTTAGCTGATGGAGCTCATGTCATAGCTTGAAAATTCATGCAAGAATTGTTTAGACTACATGGAATTCTTGAGAAGATTATCTCAGATAGGGATGCATGTGTGACCTCAAGGTTCTGGCAAACCTTATTGTCTGCATTGGGGACTCAAATAAATACAAGTTTAGCATATCATATGAAATAGATGGACAAATAGAAAGGGTGAATCAAGTACTTGAAGACCTACTAAGAATGTGTTGCATGGATCAGCAATACAAGCGAGAAGACTATTTTCCTGTAGTAGAATTTTCTTATAACAATTCTTACCATTCTATAATAAATATGGCTCCTTTTGAAGCATTATATGGCTAAAAGTGTCGAACCTCAATAAGTTGGGATAAAATTGAGGATAGGGTGAGTTCCTACCATTCTATAATAAATATGGCTCCTTTTGAAGCATTATATGTTTGAAAGTGTCAAACCCCGATAAGTTGGGATAAACTTGAGGATAGGGTGAGTCGTGGACCTGAGATGTTAGCTAAAATGGAGGAACAAGTTAAGATTATCAAGCAAAGGCTAGTTGAATCCAATGATAGGCATAAAAGCTACGCAAATGTAAAGAGAGTACCCAGGAGTTTTGCACTAGATGATAAGGTTAAGGGTAAAACCACATAAGATTTCTATCAAGTTTGGAAAGTCATCCAAACTAGCTACATGCTATGTAGGACATTTTGAGATTCTTGAGGAAGTGAATCCTATTGCTTATCAAATTTTGATGCCACCAACTCTTGACCAGATGCATAACATCTTTCACGTTTCTTACCTAAAGAAGTATATACCAGCAGATAATCATGTAATTGATTGGAATTCTTTACAGGTACAGGACCTTGGAGTGGTAAAAATTGAGCCTATCAAGGTGCTTGAAACACATAAGCTTCACTTGCGTAATAGGGAGGTTCTATAGTGCAAAGTCTAGTGGGACCAATATGCAGAAGATTCTGTCACTTGGGAAGATTATGATGAAATAGATCAAAAGTTTCCACATTTTTTATGTGCTTTTGAAACTGCTTGAGAAAAAAAAATTGTTTGTTTTAGTTAGTTTATGTTTTCTACATAAAATCATAGGGGACGATGATTCACAAGGCGGAGTATGTCACACCCCATTGTGCATCTACCTATTTACTATTACTATATTAGGGTAAATATTGCATATGTGAATGTATTTGGAATTCTGATTGGATATATATATGTGATTGTACTTTGTTTATCAAAAAAGTATGAATGAATGTTCATTTCATTTGATGTTAATGAAATGGAAAAATTGGAATGTATGGTTATTGAAGTGGATATTCTAACTATGAAAAATGCAAATGTTTGTATGGATGAACAACTGACTACCATGAAAATGTGTTAAGTTGGATGTAGGTTCAAAATTAATCCTCCAGAAGTGAGGGAAAGTATTACTCAGGAGAAGAACTTGGTGAAATCTGATTGAGCTTATACACACACACTCACTAATAGATAGGTTGAGTCAAGTCATAGAGTTTGAGAATTTTTAAGTTATCCCTTAGCATTATGTGTTTGCAATAGAAAGGAGTTTGAATTCTGTTAGGAGCATTCTTGGTTTATGTTTAGTCCTTGGTGCATGCAAGCACTTCTTTATATTGCTATACTTGATTGATAAGATGTACATACGTTGAAAGTATAATATATATGTATAGATATGCATGTCAGTGATAGTCCATACACATGAAGGAGCATGTACATGCAAGAGTACATAGGTATATGTACCTATGCATGCTTATGGACGGGTTTCTTATGGGCATGGTTATATCAAGAGGACAATATGACATGTATATATATATATATAATCATACATATATATATATATATATCTACTGGTCAATAGGATAGTAACTGTTTATGTATGTGATTGTGTTATCAAATGTATATACATATATAGGATATATACATATGTATACATGTATCGATATATATGTATGTAATGGAAAATGGAATGTCCATATAGATATGTCGACATTTGTATATGTACATATACATGCATATAGGTATATATATATATATATATATATATACAAATGATATTATATGTGAAATATTAACTTGATCTTATTCATTTGAATATCAAATATATACATATTCAATTGACATGGAATATATATAAATATATATTAGAATATATATACATATACATATACATATATATAACATTGAAGCTATTCATCGATATATATATATATATATATATATATTTATATATAAATTAAGAAAGTATTTGAGGCTGATTTGTATATATATTATGCAAAGTATTAGAGGCCGATTTATACATATATTATGCAAATTATAAAGGCTGATTCATATAAGTATATGTTGTGGTCGATGAAAAGTGAAATATAGCACACTATATATTAGCACTCAAGTGAATATTAAGTCGTAGTTATCATTTTTGATAAAGTGCAAAGGAAATACGTGAGATTATAGTTTGATGTATAATGATATTAAAACAAAATTAAATGCAACACATAGTATGCAGTGAACAAGTCAATGTATTAATTGCCATTTAAATGCGAAGAAGTTGAACTAGTAGTATGTTTCGACTACTCAGTCTTTGACTAAGTCGACTGAGTATGTGGAACTAGAATATGATAGACCAATTCCTTTGTAAACCACAAGCTTGAGAATAGGGAATGTGCAAAAAACTTGGTGACATAGTGTAAATTATCTGATTTCTTTATAAGTATATCATGCCTTGAAACCAAATAGTTGTATAAAGCATGTGCTTTATGAACTTATCAAACTTGTTGTGTCAAGAATTTGATCAATTTGTTGTACAAATTCGATGACTATCTTCATAAGAATTCGCCACCTTTCTACTGCTAAGTTGAGTCGATTGAAAATGACTGAAAAGTGGTATATATTGAAACTTTTTTTAGCCTTTTGAAGCTGACTTTTGAGTATAAATAAAGGGTGAAATCGCTTCATTTGTTACACCTTTCATTTGCAACATTACACTGCTCATATATGTTGTAGTTTATCTTAGAGTTTTCTTAGTTTGTTGGGAGTTGTTGTGAGGGAGTTTTTAGTGAGAATAATTGAGTGAGGTTGGTTGTTAAGTTGGTAATTAAGAGGATTCCAAGATAGGAATTTCAAGATTCGATTGGATCAAGCAAATAATAGACATGAAATTATATTCTCTTTCTATTTTGTCTTTAAATCTAAAAGATTGTTTGCCTTGAATGTTATTTTGGAAATGTATTAGTTGCTTAAAATAGGGTAAAAGTCTATTTGCTAATAAAAGAGGAAAGGTCTTGTTTGATGTGATTTCCATGCAAGTGTTTATATTTACTCCATATTAAGGAGTGTTTGATTGACATCAATAGTATTTGATGCAGGAGCATCCAGTGGTGTAAGGGCAATCCTACATCACCCAAAAATATATTTACTTTCATTTAGATTTTTGTAAATGTTTTTGCATTTCTGGATACCCTTTTCGTCGAAGAAGAATTCCCAACTTTCAGAACTGCTTTTTCTGCTCAACTGCTATTTTTAACAGGTATAAATTTGAAGGTGTGAGGAGACAAAAATTTAAGGGAAGCTTCAGGACAGAATAATAAACACTTTGGTGAAAGAATCAGGTGAAGATCATTCTCGGTTCAAAATTTATTCAAGTTTCAGTTTCTGCTTTTTGCCCTACAAAATCTTCGGAGCTAATTTTGAGGGACTTAAAGGCTTCGGATGGGCTCGAAAATTGACGGAAAACAAAATTGGTTAGCCTTTAGGCCCCACTTTTTGACACTTCATTTTCGCAAGACCTTTTCGAAAAGGTATTATCATTGAAGATCCGATGGTTAGATCTTGAGTTAGGGCTTTCGGAAGTTGGTGCATAATTAGAATGTGGTTTTTGGCTCCAAATGGGGAAAGGGGCTATTTATGGGCTGGTTTTTGATTTGTTTGAGTAATTTTTGAGGAAAGAAGATCGCATGTTGCGAAAAGGGGAATTTTTGTAACTTTCTGTAGTTTGCATGTATTGTAGAACTCGAGGATTTGAAATCCTCTATATGTAAGATTTTCATTATTTTGAATAATAATATTCGCTATTTTTCTGTGTCTCGGGTTGCACCCTCATCAAGTGGTATCAGAACGGGTTTTCTTGAGCGTATGGATAGATCGCTGATCGTGAGGCAGTTCGTACCAGGACTGTGGTTGTGGGTTGAAGATATTCAAGATGCCTCCAAGAGTGGTGCGTGGTAGGCGAGGTGGTGCCGGAGGTGCCAAAAATGTTGGTGGAAGAGATCCATTAGTAGCCGAGGGTTTCAGAGCCCTCCAGAGACAAATTAATGCATTACAAAGAGAGTTAAGAAGAGGGGTAAACTCGAGAAGGGGAGAAGAAAGTGAGGATGAAGAAGAGGTAGAAGATTCAAATGTAGAAGAGGAAGAAGAAGCTATTGATCAAGATCAAATGCGGCTGATAAGTGCCATTTCGAAGATCGAAAAAAGACCTAGAGTAGAAGTTCCTAGTTTTTCCGGTAGTCTGAACCCGGAAGAGTTGATTGATTGGATCAACGAGTTGGAAGAGTATTTCGAGTATGAAGAAGTAGAGGACCTAGATCGGGTTAAGTTTGCAAAAACAAAGCTGAAGGGCCATGCCAGTATCTGGTGGAAAGAGGTCCAACTAGAAAGAAATAAGAGAGAAAAGGGAAAGATCACCAGATGGGATCACATGGTGGAGAAACGGAAGAAGCAGTTCATGCCAATGGACTATGAGTTAGATCTATTGAAGAAATTGCAAGGGTTGAAGCAAGGAAGTAGATCTATAAAAGAATACACAAAAGATTTTCACAAGATGATCATTAGAATGGGACATGCAGAGGCCAACAAGGAGAAGTTAGCTTGTTATCTTAATGGGTTATGATCAAGCATTCAAGAGGAGCTAAGCCTGGTCAGAATGGCCACCATTGAGGATGCATACCAATTTTCGCTGAGAGTTGAAGAGAAACTAAACAAAAGATTTGACAACAAGCAAAAAGGACGAGGAGGTCAAAGCGAAAGGGGTAGCGGAAGATCTTTTGGGAACCAAAATGAGGATGAGAAGAAAAATGAAGATGTGGGTACCAGTCGAAGCCAGAGGAATGATAACTTCTACCACCCATGTGATCAGAATGGTGGTGATCAAAGAGGTAGAGGACAAGGAAGATTTGTGCAAGGACCCGGAAGAGGTGGTTTCAGAGGAACTTGTTTCTGGTGTGGTGAAGGACATCGAGCCTATGAATGTTCACAATACCAAGGAAGGATAGAGAAAAGGCCAGAAGGTCGTGCGAGGGTTGCGCATGTAGATGAGGAGGCTCAATCTGAGCATTCAGATGATACTGAAAGGGGAGAAGCCCTAGTGGTTAGAAGAGCTCTGGTGACTTAAGAGAAGGAGCCAGAACAAAGGAATAACCTGTTCCGCACAAGGTGCAAGTGTGAAGACAAATGTTGCGATGTCATTGTTGATAGTGGGAGCACCGATAATTTGGTGTCAAAAGAAATGGTTACAAAGTTGAAGGTGAAGAGGGAAAGGCATCCACATCCATATCAGATTGCCTAGTTGCAGAAAGAGCACAAAGTTCTAGTCAATGAGTAGTGCCTGGTGAAGTTCAAGATCGGAAGCTATCGTGATGAGGTACTTTGTGATATCATCTCTATGGATGCATGTCACGTGTTGCTGGGGAGGCCGTGGCAATTTGATAGGCGAGCTGTACATGATGGCCATGCAAACACTTATTCCCTGATGAAGGATGGAGTGCCTAAGTTGAAACCCCTAAGAATGTTAGAGTAATAGTTCATTTTCCTTTATAATTAAATCACTTCGGTTTAATTATTAATGCTAACTATTATTCTATTCACTTAAGCTTGTCATTTGTAGGTGCATTATAATTAATATGTTTATTAATTATTAAATGCACAAACCTAGCTTTCTCCAGCTTTAGGGTTTCTCACCTTATATATGCCGCTTTTGTAATTATTGTAATTCATCTTTTTGGGAAATAATAATTCTGCTCTCACTCCGCTGAGATTTTCCAAACCCTTGCTTCTGTCTCTTTGGTCTCCATTCAGCATTAGGTATTTTGCATGCAGGTGTTCTTGGCGAGCTGTGGATTTGCATTTATCAAATCCTACATGGTATCAGAGCCACCCTGTCGCTGCCTGGTTTGAAGGTGTTTGAGGCCACGATTCGAAGACGACAGCCACAACTTCTCTGGGGTTTTTCTGTCACTTTGAAGGAGGCGCTATTTTCTGGAGCCGTTTGAGCAAAAACGGACTCCACCATTGCGTTCAGAAGGTCTGGGAGAGTCAAAATTCATATAAACTTTGACTATTTTGGCCACAGTGACCACAGGCAAATTTTTTTGGCCTACCAGGGCCGTACGGGCTCAAAAATCAAGAAATTTTTTTAAAAAAATCAATTTTTCTCTAAATTTTGGGCGCTGCCAGCCCGTGTCGCCACTGCGCCACCCGGTCGCTTGACCGCCACCGCCACTCCGCCCAGCCGCCACCTCCGCCGGCGTCGCCACCCACTAGCCACCGCCGACGTCCAGTGACGGCCATACGGCCGTCAAATTATTTCCCCTGACTGGTTTTTTTCTAGAGAGCTCATTTTTAGGGGGTACCTGTGGTTTTTTGGCCGTATCTTGGGCATACGGTGTCCGTTTTCGAAAAATGAAATATCGTCGAAAAGGTGTTTCCGAGCCGGATGTAACTATGCTGGTCTTGTTTGCTGATTCGGCCATTTGAGTACTATTTTTTGGTGTCAAAGTAGAGGCTTTGTTTTCCTCTCTCTTTGCATTTGGCGTTTAGGTTTTTTCCTCGTTTTTTGTACTTTCAGTATTTGTTTATTTGTTGTACGAGGGTTAGAATCATACATTGTGGGGGGGTACTTTTGCTTTCTGTCATTTCCTTTCAGAAAATGACCCTTCTACTTCTGTCTTTTTCTTCTCTCAATGTCGGACCCCTCTATGGCCCGACTGACACTGCATAATTACCACACCTGGAAAGCACACATGACCAGGCTACTCATGTCATGTGGCTTATGGTCATGCCTAGATGAACATCAACCTATCCTACAACGTCTTTTTGAGATTCTTCAGCATAGGAATAAAATGGATGAAGCCATGGGCTTGATTGCACTGAACATTTTCGACAGTCTCCTCTTTCACTTGGATGGTTTGACCACTCCTAGGGCCATTTGGGGCAAGTTTTCAGATTTGTTTGGCACTGTCAATGAATTTTGGGCACTACAGCTTGATGCAGAGCTGACTACTTTGACACCTACCGGCTTTCCCACCATTGAGGACTTCTTGATGAAGTTCAAGTCTCTACGCTCAGTTTTGCAGGGATGTGGGAAAACAAAGACAGATGACGAGTGTATCTTCTTGATACTCTCAAAGTTGCGAGGACAGTATCAAATCTTCTCTTCCACTTTCTACTCCACCATGGATGCTTTGGGTGCTAGACACACCATGCCTTCTTTTGAGACATTCTGTGATCAGTTGACATAGGAATAGGCAAAGATCCAACAAATGGATGCTTCTGGCTCTTCTAGCCAAGCATTGGTTGCTCAGTCTTCACAGGGGAAACCAAAACAGAAAAGCAAACCGAAGAAAGATTCCGCAGGCAATGAGTCTTCCTCCAAACCTGCATAGAAAACTAATTCAAAACCTCCAGCTAACCCTTCCAAGGGTAAATCTTCTTCGAAGTCTACTGAGTCTACCTCCAAGACTAAGAAGAAATCAGTTGAGACCTGTAGCTTTTGTGGAAAGGAAGGACATCCCATTTCTCGGTGTTGGAAACGTTTGGAGGCTTTAGAGGAAGCCATGCAGGAGCATCACATTTCAGCTCCTCAGTCCACATCTTCCCCTGCAGGGAAAGGTCATGCTCTTATTGCACGAGCTATGACTTCTGGGCCCA